>JAQGAW010001203.1:0-20912 GCA_034698025.1 Phthiracarus crinitus | reverse complement strand
AAAATTTTTTAAACGATTTTTCAAACGATTTTAATCCTTTTTTGTAAACGAAAAGTAAACGATTTTGCACCCTTTTTTCTAACGATTTTCAATGCCTTAATAATGAGCTCAGTTTGTGTTATATTCTGAGTTAGTTCAACAGTTTAATCAATTTTTTGTGTATTTGGAATTTCAATTATTTATTATAATTGTTGGATAACTATATCTTACTTTGATTTTAGGAAATTAATATTGTTTCAAAGAAAAACATTTATAGCTTTATCATACATTGTTGTAAACAGTACTTTTGTGATTGTTTTAAACTTTTTGATTCGGTTGTATTTTAGCTTTCGTCGAGTAAACATCTCACAAATTGTTGTTAAGCGGTCATTCAAATGTATTTTATAAGCGAATATGAGTACGCGTGTGATTGGTTTTAACTCGAAATAGTTTTAATAATGTTATTTTAAGCTTTATTTGATGCACTTTTATCTTATTTTAATCATTATTTCATAGATTTTAATGCCATTTTTAACCAACTTATAGTCCATTTTTAGTCAATTATTGGTCATTTTTAGACTATTTTAAGCCCTTTATTGTCCATTATAAGACCATTTAAAGCCCATTATTGTGCATTAATAGATCATTTTTAGTTCATTTAATGTAATTTTTTACCTTTTTGGCCCATTTTTAGCTCATTATTGGTCATTTTTAGAATCCCTTAATAAATATAAAGACTGACCACATACATACAGACGGACAGACATGTCAAAAAAGACTCCTATCTTTAAAAAATACTTAGTAAATATAAAGAAAAAATTCCTTAATTAATATAAGACCTGTCTACGGACAGACATACAGACATGTCAATCCAATAGCTGACTTTTACAAAGTGAGCTAAAAAGTAATTTAACTTGGGCTTCAAAATCGCAATACACTTTTTATTTTCGCAAAATTAATAAGATGATTTTGAGCTTTGAGTAGCTCTGAACCCGAACTTCTAAGCCAATATAATTTTTTACAATTTAACATAATTTATATTTTCTCAATTCAGAATCTGATTCCCATAAAGCTTAAACTATAACTATTTTTATTTGAATAGAAATTCTGAATAATCGTTATTATTTTTAGAGCTCTTTAGCTTAAAGAAATTTTGTATAATAGTCACTAGAGTGAGAATCGGTTCTCCCGCGGCCTCCCGACAAAAAGTGTAGAGTGTTGTCTTCTTGGGGTTTAGCTTTAAAATATTAAAGCTGAAAGAATTAAATTTCAAAAAATTTACTGTATAATTTCAAAAATTATTTTATTAACAATACTTTGAAATTTTATTTATTTCACATCAAAATACCACATCACATGTACCGTATCTAATGCTAAAATATCCATTATTTATGCATTCATTGTTATTTGAGATTTTTGATATTATTTATTATTGTTTTTGATTAATAAAATTAAAATTTCTATGATTTCGCGGCCTAATAGTCACCAAATTTTTAATTCATTTATTAATATAAAACTCGGACTT
Organism: Phthiracarus crinitus; assembly: GCA_034698025.1. Classification (NCBI taxonomy): domain Eukaryota; kingdom Metazoa; phylum Arthropoda; class Arachnida; order Sarcoptiformes; family Phthiracaridae; genus Phthiracarus; species Phthiracarus crinitus. The sequence continues at coordinate 19,408 of JAQGAW010001203.1, read as the reverse complement.
ATGTTTTATCTGTCCATTGGCACGTTCTCAGCGCATTCTCATTGAATATGTCAAATGTGTTTGACCACAATTCTGAACTTAGAAACTTCTATTTTTATGTTATAATAAACTTACATTAACGTATCAAAAAGAAAACTCTGTCTTGATTTTTGATTGATTTGATTTTAAATAAACTTATTATTTATACGGTATTTTAGGTCTGAAATAAATTGCTACTATTATAAACTTTTTAAATTTGAGCATATCTTAGATATTAAATTACGCAAACGAAAAACTGAATGAAAAAAAGATAAAAGAGAACCGACCATACAATAGCCTTAACGCGAACATCTATGGCTTTAGGGTTTAAATTACGGTTCCGTTTGATTCGGTGCTATTTCTAACTCAAATATTCAGTTATCTTTGGGTTTATTAAATTTAATTATACTGTATTCAACATATTGAATCTAACTGTATGAGCGATTTGAACATTATTTATATGAATATGATTTTGTAAATAACTCTAATAAACTAAAGTCATCCGAACAAATAAAACCATATGAAACAATAATTGGGAATGAAATTCTGTTACGTTTAAACTCGAAAAAATCGTATATAATATTTTTACAATGAAAATTCAGTTTTAAATTAGAATAATAAATCAGATCAATGTTTACTATAATACGAATTTATTACTATAATATGAATATACAGCATATATTTGAAGATAGATTATAACATAGACTATGTTTATGTCTCAATTATTAAATTACTATCAAAAATATTTCGACTATAATTTTCATTTTATATAAGATTATTCAGAAATTATAGATAACTGATGCGTTTGGATGCTCTTATTATCTTATTATTTAAATCCCAAATTTCTATAATATTATTTGTAAAACTATTTTTAGTGTCAAGCGATTACGAAATTTGCATTATTATATCGAAATTGAAATATGAATTCTAGATCAAACAGGTTCCCAATTATTGAACATTTGATAGAGACGTATATAATTTAAAGAATGTGCGCAAACTTTCGTGAGCAACCAATTTTAAAATGATATTCATATTATCCAGAATTTGGTGCTAACACTTATCCAAATATATAAAAAGAAAATTTACGTCGATTACGTAAAAAACTAGCATAAAAGATAAGATAAACGAAGTTTGAAATAATACACAATAATAAATGATTTGAAAATTTATAATTTAAAATTTAGAACATAACAGCGTAAATGTTGCTGATTGCGATTAAAGTAAGTAAGTTATACTAATTGATGTGTTGTGAGTTGTATTCTTTATTCAAATCATTAAATTAGAAATCAATTAAAAAAAGAAAGAAACGACTAAAACACGAATAACGGAAAAATCGATATAAGCTTTACATATAATTGAATATGCGATAAGGAAAGAAAATAAGCCAAAAAGAATGGCATAAATCTTATATAATTTTATACAAATTTGACGCAATGTTTGTATAACACGATTCAATTGTAAAGTTTCAGTTTGATTGGCATAAAAAGGATAAATTACTGTTTGAAACAAATTTCTATGGGTATAAACATTGTGATATACCTTCTCACTAATAACAAGGCAGACCTAACTTATACTATTAGATATATAAGTGTCACATAACATGGATCGTTAGTTTCATCATTGGAAAGGAAATTATAGCTTAATGCATCGATTTTGAATATTGCGTATATAGTATTCCATAAAACCGTTTTATTCCCAATATAAGAACCTCTATTTATGAATTAAAAAATTTGGTGCTAAATATCGGAAAAGATTTCTTTTAGCGCATATAAATTAGCAAAAAATATTTACTACTTTAAGATCTGTCCATTTAAAACTTTTAATAAATCTTTGTTTTTGCTGCTCGAAAATTGCATACTTAACACTAGTTTTCTAGTTAACATTAATGATCTAAACATATAGAGTGTCAATTAACAGTATTTTTATGCAAAAATAGTTAGAATACTGTAATAAAATTTAAAAATATTTATTAAAATAGTAAGAGAACGTCATTATAATAAATACTGAATATATTTAGTCGATTTAAAAAACAAACCGAATCATATTGTTGGTCAATAGAAAAAACTGTCACTTAAAGTACATTCTAACCTATTTTAAAGCCGATAATTAAATTGTGAAATTTAAAGCAAATACATATTTAAATTTTCAATACAGCTGTAGTTGAGTTTTATTAAAGAATTCTAAAACTTACTTTAAATATCTCTAATACCGATTTTTAGAGAAAAACTGAATTTTGAACTCAAAAATGTAACTGTTTTTTAGTTATATGAAAGTATGAATAATATTGATGGTTGTCTTATTTGGTTAATGTGCTTATATTGGTAGTAAAACGGTATATACTGTGCTATACTCTGGTATAGAGTACAGTACATACCACTCGAACAGTTTATATGGCAATCGCGTGACTTAAAAAAACGTGTTGAATTCAGCACTCTTCCTGTCATTTTTCTCACCAGTATTGCCTTTAGAATGAGACAACTCAGGCTTATCACGAATATTATAATATAAAATAACTTATAATATATGTATATGCATGTACTGTATATTCTGATACTGTACTGTATAGCGTATAACATATACATTTATATAATATATATTCTTTTTGGTGGACACACATAACAGGCAATAACAATTGGTTGCGAGGATATAATGGTTTTCAGTTTTTAATGACTTGCAAAAGCACATTATAGTGTGGATGTTTGGGATATTACATACTGTACTGAATTCTCTATTGATATGATATAACATGCATATCAAGTACTATACACTATACGCTACACGGAAATGTATGCCATCAGTTGTTCACATTCCTTTTTAAGAGTATGCATATTATCTATAAGTAATGTTTAGTGAGTGGCTGGTGATCAATGGCACACATCCTTTGCTGACAAAAACCATTTTGATCGCCACTCTATGCATATCCCATATCTTTGATGCGTCATGCGTTTTATTATACAACGCACACACACACACACATTCATACATTCATACATTCATACACACATACACACACACACCGACCAACCATTCAAACCAAAAACCAAACTGAATCGCCGGAAATCGCGAATATGATCGCAATTGATTGAATGTCACTGCTATTAGCAGAGAATGCGGAATGTTTCCAATTTACCATAGATGGAGATGGAGATCAACATCATATATGCAATCAATAATTTTCAAACATTTATTAAGTTAACGGCGTATTCATGCGCTTTATGTAAGTTTTTAAATAAAAAAACAAATAGTGAAACATAAAATGATACAATAGAGAGCATATAAGAAGAGAAAAGCTTAAGTCGTGAACAAAAAACTTGCTCTACTTTTAGTGTTAAGCGAATAACATTTATTTCTTAACGAAACAAATCATAAAACACTTTCTAGTGTTTTAACAATTTTAATTCAATTCTCAGTGTTAACCTTTTGGCATACAGGCAACCGAATCGCTGCTTTCGTTCTCAAGTTTACTTAACGCTCGCATTGGCAACACTCAAAATTTATATAAAGATATGAACATTACTAACATTACTACTACTACTGCTAGTAGTAGTTCTGTAGTAGTAATGGTGCAGCAGTGCAGTACAGCGAGAGAGTGAGTGAGAGAGCGAGAGAGAGAGAGAGAGAGAGACTGGATATATGCTGATATCTCGCAATTGGCAATGGTTTGGGCGACCTCTTGGCGCCCATAATCTGTCACGACGACCCCTTAACAATCGCAATATTCTCCACGTTGTGGTTCTCTCTATTTCTCTGAGTATTGCTGCCCCTCTTCACGCCTAGCATAGCATCGCATAGCATCGCATCGCATCTTGAGGTTCGAGTTTTTAATTTTTTGTGTGAGTTTAAGTTTCCTTTTTAAAAGCCCTTTGGCGAGTAAAAACTAAATCAAGTTCGTATCAGCGTATCTGGTCGTAAATTACATTCACAGACATCGATGCAGGCGCCCTATTACCATGTTCTTCCACTTATTATATCTTTACGGGACCACTTGTGAACGCTTTAACATACACTGTTTTCGTATTGATGCCTGATAAATACACTCTAACCTGCAAAGGTCTCAATTGATGAATACAATGATGACACCGTCGCCAGCGTAACAGCAGGCCTCCTGATTTGCTGCAGAGAATACTGAAATAAGATTCATCATTTGATTTAAGCGCATGATCTTAACTACACAGTAATATGTGCAGTGTATGTACAGTGTGTGTACACTGTGCACACTATCACTGCCACAAAACAAAATCCGCATTATCGTCATACGCATGTCGAGACAAAGTCCGCAATGCCATCCGACAGTATTAACTAAGGGATGGTAACGATGGTAAGGATGGGCGAAGCGTATGACCAGCATCCGAATAATATGCACGAAAAAACTAAACAAATATGCATTCATTTATGTACTAAAAAACACTATTATATGCACGATTATATGCATCTAAAATAATATAAAAATGTTAGAAAAGTTTTTAATTATTTAAAGATTTTTCTGTTAGTTAAATGCTCGTCTTCTTTACAATAAATTTTGAATAAAAAATTTGATATTTTCATTAGTTTTTTTTGTTATGACACTTTACATAACTTTGATTCTTTTAAAGCCTAACAAAACATACAATTTTTTTTCTTATACACATTATTTTGAGTATTTGTTAGTCCATATTTCATTGTCCATCTCTCAAGCTTTTCTGAGTAATAAAAATATTGCTAATTATTAAAAAAAATATTTCAATATTTTACTCAAAAATGGTTGAAATATTCATCTATTTTTGAAATTTTTAATTCAAAAATCGAAAAACTAAACTTTCATGCATTTCTATGCATTTATCAGGATCTGGTAATCACGTATGTTTCATAAAATTCTTCTTTAAACGTAAAAGTCATTTAAGGGTGATTTTTTTTAGCTAAAAATATTGAAAAACTAATATGTATTATAAGATTAATCTAAAAAAATTATGGACAATTTTACAAACAAAGAAAATCTAACTAAAAACGATTAAATAGCCATTTAAATCTCAAGAGTTTAGGTTAACCCTGTCCCCAAATTTTAATACCATCGAAAAGTATTAACTCAGCAAAAATGATTAAATTTCTTTAAAAAAGATAATACAGAAATTGTTATAAAAGATAGATTTTTTGCTATTTAAACTGTGGCTTTTATTCAAATTTAGGTTTTACAGATTATTACATATTATTACGACAATTTACGTAAATTTACTAAAATTTATACTTAATAAAAGATTTTTACGTAAATTTCCTATCCTTAGTATTATCTAATATAAATTTTCTCGACCATTCATTTTATGTTTTTTGGAAAATCCGCAGAAATGTCCACTCTGTTCACTCTGTTCGGGGACGAAATGTCCACTCTGTTTGGAGACACAATGTCCACTCTGTTTGGGGATGACTCACACACTGTTTTTTCTGCACGAACACTGTTTGACTCACTGCTTGCAGTCCCTGTCACAGGCACACTGTGGTCCTGATTAACAATTCGTGAATTAGTGAGATCACCTAAATAGGCACTAAGAAGAGCCCGAGCGTCAAAAGTTTTCAGATCAAAATCGTTGGCTGGTAAGGAACCTGGAAGTCTCATTGCGGAAAAATCCAACGGATGAAAACCGATAGGAGATGCGGCGAAAAAAGGAAATGACACGCTCGATGCTGGAAATGGCGATGAACCACAACCAAATGCTGCACTGGAGCACTGAGAACCTGATCCCTGATGATGATGAGAGATGAATGGAGACCAAGCTGGCACTCCTCTCAAACTAGTTGATAGCCGTGCCATCGCTGCTGCCTCTTCTGCGGAAGCTGTACTGCCGTGAATCGGTGCGGTTGGGTTGGAATATAGACGTGGAATGACTGGTGGCAAACCATACAATAGACTGCTATTAATGCTATTAAATGCTCCGTTATAACTCATTTCTGATGAATGATAGTCATTAAATCGGTCACCACTAGCACTATGTCCACCATTCACACCATTCGCACCAACAGAATGTCCATCACTGTCTCTGTCTCTATCTCTGTCTTTACACTCATTCGCACCAACAGAAGAATGTCCATCACTGTCTCTGTCTCTGTCTCTGTCTTTACACTCATTCGCACCATTTATATCTAGAGAATATGTTTACAAGTTTAAACGAAAATTATTATTTTAATTTAAATTGCTTGCTAAACAGTAACAGTTAAAGTCTTTGATTTAGGAGTTACGGATTATGATATGCAGGAATGCTATTCAAATTACTAGTCTATTGCACATTTAAGGGGAGCCAGACTAATGTTTAAGCGAAATCTAAACATACCACACATAACTGCAATTCTGTTCCGAGTGTTTTCACTGTGTTTCCCTAGTCGTTGGCAATTAGTGGTAAGCCATATGATATTACAACAGTAACAAGTAATAAATAAATTGTTAAAAATTATTTTATGCTACATTATGTTATTTTAATTCTGGTGTCATTTTTTGAATGTATCTTTTATTTATTTAAAATTTATTGCTTTAAAATCGTCACAGCGAAGAAAATATTTAATTAAAATTAAATTTGTCCATTAAATAATCTTTAATTTAAACTTTTTTCACTATTAATATAAAAAAATAAGCTGAGAAATTTTAAAAAATTATAGCTAATTAAAATTTCGTGATAAGCGATTTAAAATTAACGCGACACGTATTTTTGTGTTTCTCAATCAATAATCAGAAATTCGATTTAAAAATAAATAATAAATAAATTTAGGAAATTTTAAAAAACTACAACTAATGAACACTAAAGATTTATATCTAAAACTTTTGGATATTAGGGCTGACTCGTCAGCGCTCTTTTTTAGTTAATGAGCAGATACAACATCAGCCCTAATACAGACTGCCTAACGTTAGATAAACAACTATTTTGTTTCAAAATACCCAAATGGGCTGAATTTTTTTTTAGTAAAAGGTAAACAGTTTGAAAAAAATTTTTCCTGTGATATAAAGATACTTATTAACTAATGCTACTGTGATATAAATACTCGTTAAAATCAATTAGCAAGTGTTAAAATAGCTTATTCAGTATTTCAAATCTTTTGGAAAAATAGAATTAATGTAATATATGGAAATTTATGAACTATTCTGCATTTTACATACGAAATATATATGTATATAAAAGAATGAATTTCTTTTCGCATAATACTGTACTGTACTAATACTGTATTTATGTTTGGAAAACATTAGGAACACATATATAAGCAAATTCAAAGATCTTACAAACAAATTATAAGTTTTAAGTGTTATTGTAGCATAAATTGCACAAAAACTGGTAAGTTATAAATATAAGCTCTGATATCGATCCTAAAAAACTCAGTCAAAGTTATGATTTTAGTTTTAAAATTTGACATCTCTCTTGTTTATAAATGAATTTGCAAGAACTTCATTAAATTTCTGGTTTCTATTCATACATTTCTGTCCAGTTTGAACAATTAATTTTGTGTGGCAGGTTTTAAAGTGCGCTTTGGCGCCATAAAAACAACTCACGACTCAATTAATATGCATAGTAGTGGTAATAATGTATATGTAAACTCGCATTTTGCGCACAACCATTCAAAGCTGATTTATAAATACAGAGATTAAATATACAGCACTTATATTATACAGACAGTCTATTAATATTGAATATCATAACAGAATAACAGAATAACATACTAAATGGTAGCTTTAATGAAGTCAAAAAAGCTACATCGTCGACATGGAAGACATGTGAATATTGTCAATCCGCGCCCATATAATGATCACTGCATGCAATAAATTATAAATGAAAAAAAGTTTTTTGCTGTCGTACGTCATGGCCGCTAATTATACTGTAGAAGTAATGTTTAAGCAATAAGTTACATAAATGTGTACATAAGGGAACATAAGATCCAAATAGAGCGAAGAGACCACCGAAAGCGTGAAAATATCATCGATGCGAACCCAAACTCTCAACTGAAAAGAGGCCAAACTTTATATGGTTTTTGAGTGCGGTAGGCATTAGATAAACGAAAACACACATGCATTTACTGAATGGATGTATGGATGTACGTGTTAAGGATGGATTACATAGAGAGAGCATTTTACTGTTTATGCAATCATGCAAAGCAAACATGTTAGACACTCATACAGTCTGTTGTCATTGCTCATTGCATTGGCCATTGTGTTGCTCATTATACACATTGTAGACAATGTACGGAATGAATAGAAATAGAGACAGGAAAGCGCTGCGGCATTACAGTGTACAGCACAGTACAGTACAGTAGAGTACAGTAAAGTATACCACAAACTGACAGCACAGCACAGACAGAACAAAGTTGTGTTTGTATGTGTGTGTGTGTGCACAACACAGCACACAATTTCGCTTAAAACCATTTTGTCGTATCCATCAATACTGCATTTGTTTAATTGTTAACTTTAATTTAATTATCTGACTCTCACTGTTGGTGAACGAGTGAACCGATGGAGCGATCGTTTGCTTACCTTCAGCCTTGTCTACAGATGTTGCTGATGTCGGTGTTTTGCGCAGTTGTGGCGAATCGTCGTCGATATCGACCCTCTCGTCGTCATCATCTGAGTAATCAAGAGCTGATGATTTATCGTTGTATTTTATTTTATTTTTGATTTCGTTATCACTTTCATAAGTCAGTGATCGATTTTGATTCAGACCAATCACTATTTGCCTGAAATATACAAACAAATATCTGAATAAACATAACTATACTCTAATAAGCTATAAATTACATACTTTTTCTCTCTCTTTCCGGCTCCTGTCTCTCGAAAACCTTTGGCAAATGGATTGTTATCGATTTTTAATCGTGTTATCTAAAAAGCATTCCAATTATAGTTATGATGGTATACTATAACGTTATGTTAGTTTGATTACCTTTTCATTTTGATATGCAGTGACAGCAATGAATTCGGTTTCTTTAAACACATAAGTCCTAAAAGTACTGTATGGCAGCTTTAAGAGGTCGTTTGCTCTGACTAGATGAAAACGAGGTTGATATTTGTGCATTGAATTAAGAATAGTCTAATGAAATAGAGGACAAACAGGCAAACTGTTTACTATTTGAGTCATTGCTACAAAAAAATCAAATGAATAAAATAAAAATGTTAGATCCGCTTACAAAGCCATGTTTATCTGCAATATTATTGGTTAGCTTTAGTTTGTGAAATGAAACAACTTTTTGCATCCATTGTTCGCCAGTGCTCGGAGAATCGGGATGAATGTACATTCTCTTAGGCATCTCTGGATCAGCTTTTCCTGCCATTACCCATCGAGAGTTATGAAACTTATATCTACAGTCGTCAGCAGCAACAATATCCATCAACATTATGTATTTGGCTTTTTTGTCGAGACCTGACACACGTATACGAAACGATGGAAACATCCTATCGGAGACCAAATATAACACTTATTTATTATATGCGCTTTAAATGTGAAAACGTGTGCTGAATTCATTTTTGTTCAAAAACTAATTTATTCTAAACTATACATAATTAATTACGTTAATAATAAGCATTTATTATAAAGTATTAATGTTTAAGCGACTAAAATATGCGTAACAACAACTCTAATTTTTTTATTGCTGTTAAAACACGAATACACAACTGAATGCATTCTTAAATTTATTTGATTTTTTTTCTCCCTTTTTTCGTCATTTATCACACTTTTTTCAATATGTATTTACTTACAATTTTTTTATTTACAATTAGCATCGATTAATAATTAGGTTGAAGGATATACAGTACAGTATATAAGCTTACAATATAACAGAAAGTGTGTAATGACTAGGGCTTTGAAAATCGTTAGAAAAAATGATGCCAAATCGTTTATTAATCGTTAGATATTTTAGATTCAACGTTTCAGTAATATCAAAATAAATTATAGTTAACCAAAACATTAAATATTTTTATTGAAAACCTTCGTGAAAGTAAACAGAAATTAATGAAAATGAAAGTTAATTTTTTAAAGAGAGATTTTTGAATAATTAAAAGCATAATATAAACGAGTTCCGAAAATTTATATTTGGAATTTTTTTAATCATTTTTATTACTTTTAAAAGATAATTTTTTAAAATTGTAAGTTTATGTATAAAATTGTTAATTAAGTAAATTAAAATCAAATTAATATTTACAATGAATAACAATACTAAAATATATGTGTTTAACTGTTAGAATCAACTAATTCTTTTGAAAAATAATTTTTTTGGTTAACGATTTTCAAGACTAGTAATGACTGAAATACTATTGATTATGAAATACAATAATTCAATAAGAATAAAAATTGACATTATAAAAGTATATTCAAAGATAAAATAAGTAGCATATTAAAAGCAATATAAAAACAATATTGAATATTATATGATTTCACTTTATATAATTCATAACTAATTTTCTTTTTTATAAATATTTATTATCAATTCATATTAACTGGAAATGTGATTGCAATTCATTCGTGTCATTATTTAGCAGTTAGAGAGAGAGAGAGAAAGAGAGAGAGAGAGAGAATTTTTTATTTATAAATCAGTGATGGAATGAAGTGAAAGAAAAGAGAGTGTTTGAGATAAGAATAGTGTGGTAATTAGCACGATATTCTGATGTATTATATGCTGATGGCTAAAATGCTAAAATATGATGATTATAATATAATAATATAGGACTGGGTTCTAAGTAATAACTACAGCGGAGGTCCATGTGATTTTAGCTCTATATTAGTAATGCTTGCCTCGGAGGTAATTCCGTAATACCCAGAGGGTCAAACCTGCGTCATATTTGAATAGGTGGGCCAACCTCTTGTTTTGTTAATAACCATAGCGTTATGCACCACCCGATTATGTTTAATCCTCATTGCAAATAATTCGTACGTTACATTGTGAACAACATTTTGACATATAATAAAGAATCTTTTCAATTGGCTGTCAATGTATTGGGGTTGGTTTACTTGTGTACCTTAAATTATGTCTATTCAGATGACAGTAGATATATATTCATAAATGTAATATCTCTTAGCCCATGCACTCATAATGGATTCAATATAATAATAGGTTTCCATAGACAATTGCATATAAGCCTCTGTCATTTGATTTGTCATCTTTTGTTCTATTCAAATCCAGTTCCCACTTATCAGTTCCCATTTCGCAAAAATACTGCAATACCGCTGCGGCTGCTGCTGCTTATCAATTCATATTTTCTCATTTTCTAAGCTCATATGTGCTCATATATGCTCAAAAGTCCTTTTCAATTATATTTTTGTCTTCTTTGTTAATGCATTCATGCATATGTCCACTGTCTGTGTTCTGCATTTTGTTTTGGGTCTACATTTTTTGCTCATCTCAAATGATGCATGATATTCATGATCCACAACTAATTTCAATAGAGATCAAACTCTGCCTAATAATTGCTACTCATTGTGCAAAGGGATATCATATTATGTCTACTTTTCATTTATTGTATGCATGCATTAATTTCGATTTTAATAATCTATTCAATTACCGTTTTGCGGAGTAAGTAATTATTTTTAATTTCTAATTCTATTATTGGCAACTTATATACAGACATATTAATAATAGTGTGTTCCTTTCAGATTCTCATTTTTTTGTGTGAAGTTTTCCTCAATAGAAACTGAATAAATGTTTAAGGAATAAAATTTCCGTTTAAATAAATCCGTTAAGCGATCGATGAAATCATTAATATTAAGGAAAAAAAGCAAATAATATTATTACTATTTAAGTAATTGATGCAATTGATGCGTGTAATTAGTTGTTGTTATGATTTCGCTTAAGATATCAAACTATTAACAGTTAATAGCGGTTTTAATGCATAAACTGTAATTTAAAATTGAGTTATGATCTTACAACTTATAAGCTTTGGTACAGAACTTAATGCAAACTAGAGGCCAGTGTAATAAAACTGCAAAATATTTGCTAAAAATCTTTCTTTCCTCTATTCTCTCTCTCTCTCTCTCTCTCTCTCTCTCTCTCTCTCTCTCTCTCTCTCTCTCTCTCTCTCTCATCCAGGAAAACCCATAATTTCTTAAACTTTCTCCAGCCCTTAAAATCGTAATTCTGGGTCAACCTTTACTATTCCTTTATTATTTTTCAGGCATTGGAGGCAATTTTTTAGGTTATTTCCTAGACGTAACCACATGTCACAATAAAGTTATATATAATTATGAAATTATGACATTTATGATTTAACCAAAACATTAACTAAATTTCAGAAATAATCGATTTAAAAAATTTTACATTTTAAACATATTATATTAATTTTTTTACACTGTAAATTATTTTCACAACATTTGGTATTTTCATTACAAATTAGGTTTAAATAAAAATTTATAAAATCTAATTAAAACCAGAATATCCCAGAATTGTCTTGGGGTTAATTCAATTATCAGATCATTAACTCTTTTCAATTTCTGACTGACATTTTACAAAACTTTAAATAATAAATAAAATATTTGGCGAAAATAAGGCTTCATTAAAATTTACCTTATCTTGAGATAGTTTTTCAGTTTTTTTATTTTTTGTTAAATTTTGGAAATAGGACTGAATTCTATGAGCCAAAGTAAATTTAATATAGTATTATATATGTATATTTCATTGCAATTCAATTCTAATTCGATACTTTGTCGATAAAAAATAATTTTGCTATAATTTATCATTTTTAGATTAGTTCGAACAACATTTGCTTAGTAAACGTAAATGTCAAACGCTTTATAATTGTTTCTTTTCATTTATTAACCAATAATTTGAATATTTTATTGGTTTTTGTTACAAATAATAATCATTTAATATTGATTTCTTAAAATAAATATTAATAATTGTTTTCAATTATAACGATTAAAATAGTCTAACTTCAGAAGTTATTGTAAAGTTTATGAGCACTATTGTTAAAATCTATGATTATATTTCGATTGTGTTTTCCTGAGTTCTGGCCATATTTCAAAAACTTGTTGGATCGGGTTTTATTTTGAATTTTTATAAAAACATTGAATTTCTTAAAATTATTTTTTAGAATTCTTTTTTGAATTGGTTACTGATTATTAGAGCTTAAAAATGATAGCATATGCTTCTTTTTTATTTTATAAGATAGAAGCTTATAATTTTACATAAAATAGAGTCGTTTGAGCTACATTTAAAAATTGTCGTTTAAATCTGAAGAGTTTTTGATACCCTTCAAAAAAACTATAGGAACCTTCATTAAAATCCTAATATTTTACGATTTCAAATTTCTTTACAAAAAGATACTAAAGTATTATGTCAATAATTTTAAAAACTCAGAACCAAAAAAAGTTTTTATTTTATGAAACTTTAGTAAAATTCTTTAAGCACTTTGTAATTTTTTATAAAAATAAGCGTTATTTTTGATGCTATTTTAGCAAATTTTTGGAGCAATTTATAGCGCTATATTGATAGGGAATTCTTGCTATTGTTTTGAAGCTCTACTGATTGTGCTATTCAAAAATTAATATATTTATATTTAATCGAAATAATTCTATATTTTTAAAATTTTTTATTCTTTAGTAATGTTTTTAGTAATAAAAAATTTTGAAATAAATTTAATACTGTATATGTTATATTTTACTTGATATTAAAATTTAAATTTCTCTTTATTTTTGATATTTATTATTATTTGAAAAAAAGTTTAAATTCGTCATTTTTTTAATCATTTAAAAGATATAAAAAATAAATCCAGACTATGTTTGTTTTTCTAATATGTCGAAAGAGTGGAGATATTTTTAGGAAAAGCACTTCGGTGTTGATAGTGAATTTCAATCACTAACAGCAGAATCCATTTATTCAAATTACTAAGAATTATTGTCAATGTTTATGGATTTTATAATATTTTCAATCAATAACAGAAATGGATTTATGGCGCAAGAGTTTAAGTTAAATTCTAGTTAAATCTGAATTTTAAAGTATGTCCTGTATTGCCAATATTTATTATTTAAATAAAATATAACAATACAAAAAGGAAAAAATACTCTTAAAAACAGGAAACGATTCTGACATGTTTGATAAACTTCCGAACCCATGTGTAGACCAATTTAAATAATTGAATATTTTTCCGATCAAAAACATTGCGAATTAGCATACATTATCATTTTAAAATAATATTTTGCTTTTGAAAAATTAATTAAAATTTCGTGATTTTTCAATAAACGGAGAATTTTTAAAAAGTTAAAAAGCAAAACGATTTAGGATTGAATGTCAAGGAAAACAAATGTCATAAAATAATCTAAAATTTAAAACTTGATTTAGACATGTATACTCAATCAATTAAGATCGAAATCAAATAAGATTTATACATCAGATCGAAATTTTTTGCTTTAAAAAAATTATATAAAATTCTAAAAGATAATAATATTAAGTTTTAAATTTACGAGTTGTTTTATGACATGTTAAATTGATTTTACATATTTCGACGCAACAAAAAATAATGTCGTATCAAATTTAATATATTTATCATACCGTAATTGTAAAAGAAACGTCTGATAATTCACTGTAATTCTCTGAGCAAACATATGCTAAGTAAACATATTTTAAAGCGCAAGTCATCAAATAAATATGCATTTATACGATTTGGCAAAAAAAGCTAAAATTGCAAGTTAACAATCTTTTACTGAGTGTAAGAATTAACACGAACTGCGAGCTTAATTCATGATCCAATAGCTATAAACGCGTACATTTCTGACATAAATATCAATTTAAAGTTTATCTATTTCTGCGAAATTCATTATTTCTTAGCATTTTCTAAACTCAATGAAAATCAAAGAATTTAAAAAATGCTTGAGGGGGTAATTATTTAGATAACAGCTTTGTTTCAAGTTAACGCCTTCCCTATGTTAGGACATAATATTTCATAGATTCTATTTGTTAATACTTATATACTTTCAACAACAAACTGAATTTTACTATGAATTCGACTTAAATGTCTTCATAATTATCATAAAATTTTTTCGCTATCAAATTCTATTTGTTTTAAATCAATAAAAATATTTTATAACATGTCTATAAATAACAATTATTTTTTATTGAGATACGAAATCTTAAGTATAAACTTTAATACTTGGATTCTATTAGGTTTGGTTAGAGATAAAGTTTTCTTATGATGTGATAAATTAGTAGATAAATAACAAATCTAAACCCACCCGTCAATGTTTTTTGCTCTTTAATTGAATATTGTCTTATAAACGTATACATTTTCCTTTGTCTGATATGTTTAAAATAAGCTTAATATAATGTAATATATCATTTCAAGGCACTTAAAATTTCTTAATTGACAAAAATCGTACATAAAAAAAATTCGGCAAACTCTCTCGTATACTATTTATTGATTGATAATTAAAAGATATCTATAGTTAACTAACACATAACCACATAACAAATATTTCTAATGAGCTTAAAATAAAGTCTTCATTGTTGGAAATTTAAAAAAATTAGCTTAACAATTATTAAATGAATAGAATATGTTTTATTACATAACCTAAGTATAAATTAATCTCTTAATTATAAACATTTTAATACAAAATTGAAGAACAGAACAATTACACAAACTGTGTGCAAATAGAAAATATTAATTAAAAGATTTCACACATCATAAATCAGTTTATGTCGGATTCAATTCCCAAATTTAAAAAAAACTTTTGTAATTCAATGTAATAAAGTTAATGACGCTAAAACAACATACAGGTAAAAATACTTGGAAATGATTAATAACATGGAGATAAATATATTATAAATTTAATACCTCCCAAAATTTATAAACTTTTTGCATTTCAATTGAATGAGTTGCGTTAAATAAAGGTCAATAAAAATATACACTGTTTTTTTAGTGTGCTATGATATGATAAAGTTTCTGTACTTTTAACTAACAACTCACTGCTCTAACGTTAATTAATTTCTAAGTGTGAACCATTTATTTGTGTAAACAAGATACAAAATAACCAGTTCAACAGAACATTAAAAAATTTTCCAACAATAAATTTGAGTGTCAAAATTTAAGAGTTTATAAAAAATGTTGAAATATTTCAAAAAAATTTCTAAACTTTTTTTATATGAAAAAACATAGAGTTTAGCTGTTGTGCATCGGCAAACAAAATCTTAATATTTTCATTACATTCACTGTATTCACTGTGCAGCTGTTCCAAAATTCAGGTTCTCTCACTAATATTTAACGTGCAGAATGTGAAAAGTAAACACTAGTTCGCATTTTTCATTTTTTACTGAAATTATTTTCTTTGTGTTTCAATTATTTATTGTTTATATTTTCTAAAAATATCAAAAACATAAACTGACATTTAAATAAATTTTTGTATATAAAACATCACATATAATGTGTTATTTTTTATAACAAGTGGAAACAATTTTAAATAATTATGGATTATTTAATCCTATTTACAAATATTATTAATAATAAAATATACGGCCACACGAGCTTTGTATTCCCTGCACAGTTGGGTCTAAACAACTAGCAAGCAATCATTTACTAATTCTCATATCACTAATAATACAGTGTAATTGACTAACAATAGAAATAAAAATAAACGTATGACATAGGAATAATTAAAGAAAAAGTTTTTGTAAATTCAATAAATTTAAATTAATTTGGCGTAATGTTAAAACATTTCGATGTTCGACAAGTTTAGAGCGTAACGATTTGATACCAAGTGATTTCTCGCGAGTTTATTGAGTACATGGTAAGGAATGCAAATTACCCCTCTATGGATCACTCAAACAAACATTGCATTTGGTATATACAATATATACTTTGTTTTACGTTAGTGACGTTACGTGACTGCATAAGTAATTCTCTATAAAGCAATTAAGGTATAGTGTGGATGTTGTGTCAAAATGCTACAAACCACGCCTCAAAACGCCGTGCAAATGATCAAATTCGTACATAAATAACACATTGATCTTTTTTCCAGCAAAATTTTATTTTAACGCACCAATTATTAGTTATGGAAAATATATTATTATTAAAATATTAAAATACGGAAAACTCGTCCCCTATGTGTTCAATCTTGTTATTACTAACTGTAATTACGTTTGGGATATCTAGTACTAAATAGTTATTTTTAGCTTAATAACCATTAAATTCTTGATACTTTTTTCCTAAAAAAACATAGTCAGTGTTCAACTTTTACTTTATGATCATCTCATTAATGAAGATTATTTATCTAACAATAACAGTTAATTATATTAAACAGTTAGTGTTAACATATTAAGCGATAATTTTGGGCTCAGTATAATTTGGCAACAGATCAGGATTGAAATAAACAAAGCTATCCATTAGATACAGTATTGTGACATTATATACAGTAACTTAAATAAACATAAAAAGGTTTATTTATTCCTTATATAAATCAAAATTTTTTGACTTAAATTAAACGAACAGTGAAAACGTAATTAATTATTCACGCGTACCTCTTTAAGCTTATAAACACTATTTTTACTGAAAATTTACTGTAAATTATGATAAATTTAACTTTAGGAATGCCAATACTAGTAATAGTATTCAATAATATTCTACAATAAAGTACACGAATAATGGGGCAGAGGTAGTAGAGGTAGAATCGATTATTCTAGTAGCATATTATAACGTAAGATAGATTATATAATCTTTAGTTTTTAATTTTTGATAAAAATAAAATTTCCCTGAAATCATTATTACTGTAACTCAATTTTTTTAATAAACCAATAATCTTACTGCAAAACATTTCCCAATAATGTTAATGTACTTACTTAGTTATACGTAAAATCTAGATTATGCAATGATACCACTAGAGTATGATTGTCACTATTAATTGTTAATTTGACAAAAAAAACTATTTTTAAGTTCTGGTATTTCACATTTTAAATAAAAACGTGCAACAATTTTTAAATCTTAATTGAGGATTAATGTAAAATAAATAGTTTAAGAAAACTTTAATTTTAAACATATATCCTTCATAACCAAACTTCATTCAAAATGTAAAATACATTTGTAAAAATTTAAAAAATAATACTTTTATAAAAGCTTTTTTAATTATTACTCTGTATCTACTTATAAATTTTTCATAAGTATTCAAACACTTCACTATTTAAAAATTTTAAAGATACTGTAACTTGAAATAAACAAGATGTTGTCGACTGTATATCAGTGAAAGGTATTTATTTTTAATGATCACTGATACAGTAACTCATGTTATTCTAAACGTAAACGCTTACAACGCAGACAATATGATAAAATATATATTCAAAAAACGTTTTAAAAGTATTGAACAATCAAATTCTTAGATAGAATGAGCAATTATCATGTGATGACAATCAATCATTTGAAAGAGAAGAACTCTTTTTCAGACAAACAATGGCAGAGATGAATATACTGGTGTAACTTAAACTACTTATCTATGGAAAACAATCGGTAGTATAAATAATAATTACTGATGGGTTCCACGAGAAGCGCAGTAAAACTTGTGAGCAAACTTGCACTTTGATTTTTTCGGGTTTAATTTATTAAGGGTTTTAAGTTAATGGAAGGAAAACGGAAAATAGAGTATGATCAACGTTATGCATGCCTCGAGCCATGACCCGGATTTTTTGGGTTTACGGGTTTATAATTTTTAAAAACCTTGAAAAAGAGGTACAACTGCTAACGTAATAAAAGTTTGTTCAAAGCATTAAATTACAACAGAAAGGATTCTTTTATGGGTTCTAATGTTAGGATAGTTTATTAGCCAGAAGTGGTTTTTTGTTATAGCAGTTAATTATTAAGTAAACGAATTTTCTTTTTTCTGTTTCCTTTCTCTCTTTTTTGATTAAAGCTTTGGCATAACATATTATTTAATAATACTTAGACAACAGTTTATGTGATAAGTTTGACGAGAATCGGTACTCAAAGTGTAAACACGTAAACAACACACGTTTAAGCGTAACATTTGCGATAAAAACAGCGCAGTTCATGCGTAAATGCAAATATTTAAGAAAGTTTGAAATCAGATTGCGTTTGAATCTGATAATGACCAAACATGAATAATTAAAGCTTAAAGTAGTGATTCCCCTGTCTGTCATAAAACGGAGAGATGAAAATTACAACAGTAAATGACCAGTAAATGGTGCTCTAACTTATGCGAGATTCGCATCATTTTCATGAACTGCTAGTGTGATGTGAAAGCTCTAATGAAAACTTGTGTATGCGTTACACCAGTTGGCATGTAAACTGATAACTCAGTGATATATGCCCTCAACTGACATCAAGACCTTTTGTCGACATCGTCGACATTGTCGACCCCACTTTTGTAATATGCACTTAGAGAGAGAGAGAGAGGAGAGAGAGAGAGAGAGAGAGAGAGAGAGAGAGAGAGAGATTCGGTGTTGTGTGTGTCTATGTCTGAGAGAGAGT
>JAQGAW010001202.1:0-20915 GCA_034698025.1 Phthiracarus crinitus | reverse complement strand
CGATATTGTTGAGGGAATGTGTGACTCATTCATGACTCGTCACTTAACAGTAACGGAAGACTAAAGTCGACGAATTGTGTGGTTGACAGCAGATTATCGGTTAAAGTCAATGATTTCGGTTTGCGTACCATTAAAGAGCAATTAAAAGCGCAACCATTATCTCCAACTTATTATAGTATGGAATGCATGGTTGTTTAAACCTACAACAGAACTGTGACAGAATTTACTGTGACCACCAGTTTAATTGTGAATAATTTCTAAAATAGAATTTCTAAATTCACTATTGTATAAAATTTTAGATATTACATTATCATATATACTCAAATTGTCTTAACAAAAATTATCCGAAAATTATTAATCTTTATTTAAATCAAATCCTGAAGTTGATTCCCCCTTTATCGTATTACATTCAACGCTATTATCCTTTTAAGTTTATTTTATGGCTTATTTGTATAGAATCAGGCAAAAGTTACGCTACTGTTAAAATTTTCTCCTTTTTATGCCCAACAGTTAGAATATAGGCAGAAAAATTTTAATTATGTAAATAAGTTAGTTAACCTTTCACTGGATGGTTAATGACACACGTTTTATGCAGAATCTTTCAGAATTATTAACTGAAATTATTAGATCAATGCTGGCAAGAAATACTTGCAAATAGAACGTCATTTTGATAATCAGACATAAGTTTAAAAAATTAGGAATTTTGTGATTAATCCATATTTTTTACTAAAAGTTTTTAGTTTCTAGATTAATATAAAATAATATGATTTTTCGATAAATATCTATATAGATATAGGCGGCGGAAATTTTCTAGAGAATTTATTGTTACGTATGGAACAGTACGCCAATGATCTCGAAATACTTGTCGAACAAAAGACATCAGCGTTTTTCGAGGAAAAACGAAAATATGAAGAATTGTTATATGAAGTTTTGCCAAAGTATTGTCGTTTAAAAAATCAAGTAATTTAAATATAGTATGCATTAAACATAACAATTTGTAGATACGTTGCCGATCAGCTAAAAGTTGGACATCACGTCACACCTGAATCATTCGAATGTGTGACCATATTGTTCAGTGATATCGTAAGATTCACACAACTGTCTGCCATAAGCACACCCATTGAAATCGTAGACAAACTAAACGATTTGTATACACTGTTCGACTCTATAATCAGTAATTATAATGTCTATAAAGTAGAAACAGTCGGTGACGCATATATGGTAATCAATACTATAATTATATACATTAAATTAATATTTGACAATTGACAAGTTGTAAGTGGTTTACCAATACGTAATGGTGACGAACACGCGCGTGAAATCGCAAGAATGTCACTCGAATTATTGGATGGAATTAAACGATTTAAGATCAAACACTTGCCTGACAGGTAATTATGAGAGAAAGATCAATTTTGCTGAGCTTGAAATGGAAACTACTGAGCATAAGCTCAAAATCTGGAATCCTTGATCTTGAGCTTAAAAAAATACACACTTAAGCTTGAGCTTAATAATTTGTCCGAACGCCTGAGTTTATTGTTAAGCTTATTAGAAAAAGTTTTAAAGAACAAAACATTAGCAAATAACTAATAGCATCAAATAATATATTGACTTGTGTGATATTGATTGTTATATTTTATACAATTATTAAAATATTTCGTTAGACTAAGCTATATTTAATTAAAATTGTATATATATTTTATGTAATTATTTTGTTCATTAATATTTTTTCAAGCCAAAAACTATTTATCCTATATCTATATGTTAGCTTTAATCAAGCTTGCCTGAGCTTAAGCTTACTCTCATCATTATTGACAGGTGTGTTCAGTTGCGAATTGGTATACATTCTGGCGGTTGTGCTGCAGGTGTTATCGGACTAAAAATGCAAGATATTGCTTGTTTGGCGATACTTGTCAATACAGCGTCCAGAATGGAATCACACGGAGAAGGTTTGAAAAGTTCAATACAACTAATTATGGCTACGTTTTGCATTAAAATATGAGCTTTTTTACAGCTAATAAAATCCACACGAGTTTACAAACCAAACAAATTCTGGGCAAATATAAAACATTTAACTTAAGATTACGTGGAGATATCGAATTGAAGGCAATATTATTTTTATAAAACATCTATTTATAAAATTATTAGTAATTAATTTAATATATAATAATAGGGCAAATGTATTGTACGCACATATTGGTTCGCAATGTTGGTCTAATCAAAGGGAAATATCAAGAGTATTAATTACGAATAATTTTAAACTATATTACACACCCGAAATTTATATAAATTAAACAATATAATCAAATATAATAAATGCAATTATAACTTGAGAATGAATTTTATCTTTGACTAAACGATATCAATCAATTCAAAAGTTAATTTAAACATTCGTAAATATATCCATAATAGAACTGTTTTTTAAATTTAAATTTTATTAATAATACTTTATTAGACAGTATAAACAATTGTTTTATATGTTTTCAAGCTTTCGGTGAACACTATCACCTTCATCAGGAAAATAACACTGATTTTGCTTTCGATTAGCAACATATACATAATTTTGACTTTAAAATAAAGTACAAAGTTTATTGAAAGGATATTTGATATATAATTTCATACTAAAACAATAAATTGAAATTATTTAGTAGTGTTTAGATTATCATATCATATTATATTATTAGGCAGAATGTATAAGCTATACAGCATTTGTATTAATATAATATCGCTTATGAATTCAATGCAAGAAATTTGCGCGGAAATCATGGACTATAATGACAATTATTGGGCAAAGTTTGCGTTTTGGCTTTATTTGTTATTTTCAATTATAATAATTCTCATCGTATACATGTTATTATATGGTAAATTGAATTCGATCATTCGATTCGTTTACGCATACGGAACATGTTTGGCTAGTTTTGTATTAATCGGTTTCTTAAATACCGCTTCTTCATTGTCTCACGAAACTGCTAAATCATATGCAATGTCATTAAAATTTTATTCATTAAATATTAAAAGAAAAATTCACGCAAGAATCAGATTTAAGGTAATAATAATATATTATATACAAGGGGTTAAATATTCTTTTATCAAAGAAAGTAAATGAATTTTTACCCTTTGTAATAAAAATGCATTTTTAATAGTTATCAATATTTATTGAAACTTTGAGTCATAATTCAGTTTCATTTTACTGCTGGAAATTATTTATCATTAATTATTTTCGCTTATATGAAGTAAATCATTAAAATATAATATATTTTAAAAAATATTTAAAATTTATTTTTATTCATCTATTTATTTATATTATAGATATTATCAATAATTGCAATATTCTTCTTAAAATTAGTGGAAATATCTTCTAAGTAATATGTATTGTCGCGCAACTGAATTGATTTTAGGCTCCACTTATCTCTCGTCAACTCAAGATAAAAAATTGTTTGGGGTTGCGTCAGATAAAAAACAAATGTTTATAAAAATTTAAAAACATATCAAAATGGTTATCTAATTATTTTTTAACAATTTGTATAGTTTTAAATGAACTCCATTTCACATTTTTAATTATCAAAGCCATTATAGCAAAATATGGTATCCATGTAAGCACATATATCCACTCAAATAATGCGCTTAAACAGTGATAAACGTAACCATTTTGTTCACTCGACCATTTCAAGCGAAGGTTTGGGTCTAAAAAATTATCGCCAAATTTGTACGATAAAAACGCAAAAACAACGATTAAAATAAAGGAGACGTTATTTATTTTAATAATATAAGCTAATAGTTTTCCAAACAATTCGTTATTGTTATTCTTCGCTAATCTTATCGTTATGTTTGTCTAACATTCATGATATTAAATTGAAAATATAATTTTTACATGCATTAAAATTCATTATTTTTGGTTACCATTATTATTTGGTATATAAATAAAGATGTAAATACGATTATTGCTCCGATAAAGTGAATAAAAAGAAATTCCGTCATTGTATAGTTTGCGGCAATTATGAATCCAATCGCAGCTGAATGTCCCAAATAATGGCACAGTTTGTTACGGAAAGTTATATTTTTTGATAGTGAATTGGATCTCATCAATGATTTATTGTTATTGTTTGGCTTATATTCCAATTCAATTTGTTTGTATCGTATGTATGTTGTGATTGAGACTAAACAACAAACATTAAAATCAATTACTTTGTATGTTAATGTTTAACTGTCAACACAACATCACAACAACACAACGCATGCACACATATACGTAACACACATAACGTACGTTATGATTGATCCCATATGTTATATAATAAAAACTATGTAATTTAATGTAATTTGGATGCAAAATCCAACTATAAATAAGACCTAAATTATCAAATAAATATGAATAATATACCAAATTTTGAAAACAATGGGTCAACTGATAGAAACTTATCTCATTTCCAATACCCCTCCGCCGACAGGATTTATTTTTTATTTGATGGAATTATTTATAAATTTTGGCATAAGTTTCGGATTAACTGTTGATTACATGTGTTTAAATCTTAATTTCTATGATAGAATGCATTAATTTGCAAATGATATGCGATTATACGTTAATTTATGTGATAAATGATTTGCTGGTTTAGATAAACATGTTTGTGGTTAATAATAGCTAAAAGATTATGTCATCACAACTGATACTGACGTGCGATGAAACCGCGATGGAAGTGTTGGCAGCAATCATAAGATTTAAGCTTAATATCTGTATCGCAGTATTTTAGACACAATAAGATGCGTGTGTGAGACAAACATTGGCAAAGATTTGTCTTCACTTAAACATTCGGATAATTTCTAAAAGTGTGAAATTGATGATATTATTTTTGGTCAATGACTTACGATTGTTCACATAAACAGTTATTCGAAATAAACATAATGTGTTTGATATGTTATTATTAGAAGAAAGTATAGTTAAGCTAAAAGGGTTAAAATATGTAAATTAATTGGCGAAGTATTAGTTTTTTTATGTATAAACGGATTCGTACTGTTATTTTGCATTATATTTCAAACGATCTCTCACTTAACAGAACAGATATTTACTATTTTTTGAATGTGAGTACGAGTGAGGATACGGTTGAGTAAGCTCGAGTGAAGTCGAGTGAGTGAATAAGATTGAGTGGGGTTGAGTATGTTAGAGTGAGGTTGAGTAAGCTCGAGTGAGGTCGAGTAAGCTCGAGTAAGGTTATGTGAGTGTATAAGCTTGAGTGGGGTTGAGTAAGCTCGAGTGAGGTCGAGTAAGCTCGAGTGAGGTCGAGAACGCTCGAGTTAAGTCTAGTAAGCTCGATTGAGGTCGAGTAAGCTCTAGTGAGGTCGAGTACGCTCGAGTGAGGTTATGTGAGTGAATAAGCTTGAGTGGGGTTGAGTAAGCTCGAGTGAGGTCGAGTACGCTCGAGTTAAGTCTAGTAAGCTCGAGTGAGGTCGAGTAAGCTCGAGTGAGGTCGAGTACGCTCGAGTTAGGTCGAGGGAGGTCAAGTAAGCTCGAGTGAGGTCAAGTACGATCGGGTGAGGTCGAGTAAACTCGAGTGACGTCGGTTGGATCGCACTATAATGGGGTAGAACTAAAATGGGGGTTGCACTACAAGGGGTCGATTTTGTAGTAAATGAAAGTACCTAATGTTCTTAATAGTATATTGTTTTAAATAAGTATATTATTGATAAAAAAGAGTGACAATTATAAGAAAGAAATGAGAAACACTAACTTAAAACAAGATCGAAACGGTCATAATATCTGAATTTTCATTTTTAAGTTAAGATAGTTTTTAGTCTCTCGCTTCCATTATTTTCGTTATGTTTTGTTAATATATAATAAATCATTATAATTTAATGATTTGTAAGTAATATAGTTTATTATTTAAAGCGGCATATGGAACATAGAAATTTGGCATATTAAATTCTTGTTCTTTTTAAATTAAATCAATAACTGTAAAAACTTAATTAATGCGGAATATGCCGCAATTTTATCTTAACACTTCAGCAGAACATCAGAAAAAATAATACAGCAGGTAAATGCAACGCTAATTTAATTCGTAGTACGTCAATACCGCAAACGTAATTACAGCAAATTAATATCTTCTATTGAAAGTTTATAAATTTTTGTTTTTTAAAATTTTTGTGAAATTATATTTTATTCTGTGTGATGTCATAATATTCAAATCTAATAAATTAAACTATAATTTATTAATTTTCAATAGAAATTAGAAATTTGCTTTAATGACGTTTGCTGTATTGACTTTTACGGTATTGACATGAAACCAATTTAATTAATGATTAGGCATAAAATTGCAAAATATATATTTTAATATATATTTATGTTTATAGGTATTGTATATAAAATGTGAAAATGAATGCTAAATTATTCGACGCATATATAATTATCTAAACTCTAATGCTAAAAATAGTGATATTAAATTTAAATTAGTTACAGTTACTGTACAGTTAACGAATATAAAATTATCGTAACCTTTTCATTACAGCAATAAAAACATTTTACTTCATTACTGTACCGCTACCGGAGCTAATTAACCCATTGAAGAGCTAAAACATTAATATATATAATAATTACCCATACATACTCATTATACTTGTTATACTCATTAATATCGTAAACACCCAACTTTCTGGTAATGATCCGCCAGCGTCTGAAATATACGGTAAAACTGGCTCCACGTGGTTGTAATAAACAGCCAATACATACCTGTATTAAAAACAAGATTATAAGGTCATCTCTCGTAAAATGAATATTAGTGTGAATCACGGGCAAACATTAATTGAATCTATTATTACCCTAAACTCAAAGTCGTACACGTAATAATGGAAACAATTATTAAGTGCTCGTGATTCACACTAATATGCAATTTATGATATATTTCTATGCTGCTTGACTTTTTTGGTCTCACCCATCAATCTATCGCTCACTTTCTATTATTCTTTAAAAATATTTTTGTTGACAAAATATTAATAAGCTTATTATTGGTTATATATATCTTAGTTATCGTGAAAATTTAAGTATCTAAAAGGTTTCCGCAAAATAACAGTAAGTATTCTTAGTCGAGCATTTTAAAAATGAAATTCAGATAATTTAAAATAAATGGCATTTTAAATAAAAGGCTTATTATCAACTCATTTGGCTATTTTTAATCTGATTTTTGGCAATTTTTGCATCATCTGGTATTTTGACCATTTTTCAAAATACAAGATCCAAATACCTGGAATCAATCAAAATCAATCTTAACAAAATCAATAATTAACACTAGTGTTGGTGAAGTATTTTAAAGAAATTTGTCCATTTAATTACTTATGCTTTTTTAAAAATTTATTTTTGACAAAATTATTATATATATTCGGTTAAATCCAATGTGTTTTGAGATCTATCTAAATTTGAGAAAGAATTAAGAGGATATCAAGGACTCATCGGATTTATGATATTATTATAGACTTAATCATAGTTCTCAAACAATTTAGAAAAATTTTGATATTTTTACCTAATTCGTTATATAAACATTTTTGATAGGTTTTCACGCATGAAATATAAACTAACGAGATTTCTTTGCGCTAACGTTATTCAATATCAACCCGTAAGTTTACTTGTCGTATAATTTAAAACCAATAATCGAGTGTCAAAATAAGTGTAAGTAATAACAAAGATTTATTTTACGAGTCAACAATATTGACATGGAATTTTTATTTTAAAAAAATCGTATTATCCTATAGTAAATTTAAATATAAACGCTTTTTGCAAAAAATAGTAAAAATTATTTTTAATATTAGACAAGAAAATTATCACTTACGGTATAAAGGAAAACATCAGAACCAACAATGAAACAGATAATGGAAATATATAAAGTGGTATCATATTTATTAATTTCATCGTTTAGTTCACTGCAAAAGTTTTTCTAAATATATATTTTTGTCTCTATTCAAGCAAATAAATGGTTAAAAATTAACTATGAATAAAATAAGATATTTTTCACTCCATCATTATAAAATGCAAATTAAATCTCATTGAATCGTTACACGATTTAATGTTGAACAACCAGTTTTGTTAGAATTTCTGAATAAAAAACAAAAGATTTTACTTCAAGATTACTTTCGACAAATATCTAACTACTTTTTCATTTTGTTTATGATTAATTAGAAAAAATAAATTGATTTAAAATTTATTTGTTAAACGATTTAATTGTTATAATAAGAATTAATAGTTATATAAATGATGTTGTCAGTCCAGATCAGTACGATAGTCTAGTGGACACTCGATGACAGATGGCTAACGGGGGTTGTAGTGTAACTCAAGCTCACAGGAAACACGTCTTAAAGGATAGTATAATATATGCAGCAATTAACAAAATAACAGATAGTTTATAGTAACCGATTCACGACAAAGTCCTGTCCTTAGTTAGCGGTCGGTAACCAATGCTGAGACCGATTCCAATGTAACGAACGATAACCACTTTGCTGTCAAATTCCAATTAGAGTACGGACATGAGTATACGAATTCGATTTCAAAACCCGATTGCAATTTGCAATCATTTACAATTAAATAACAGACTTCCGATTATTATCGGAGTGAATCAAAATAACTGATTTAAAATAAATGACTGAATATGTGATATGTATCGGATTGTAACCAAAACACAGATTTAAACAATAAACTGAATTAAACAAAATATCGACCAAACGTTTATAATTGACCGAACGATTTAACTGATCCAAAAGATAGCGATTAGCGTTTATAGTTAACCGAACAATTAATTAAATTAAAAATTAAATAAAAATTACTAAATAATAAAAGACACGTTTTTAATGCTAAAATATTTAATTGAATAGTGAGATCTAAAGAAAATGCGACTTATATTGTAGGCAACTAAGCTTAGACAGCCGTTTGAAACACACGTTTCATTACAACAAAAGTTTATCAAAATTTTAGTAACAACAATAGTAATAATAAAGTTATCGATTAATAGTTTTTAGTAAAATAGTTGGGCGGTTTGCGTGAAATCGTTATACCGTGCTTCAAAAATCATTATAAATTAAATAATTATTGAAATGCTATTATTATTTTTAAAACTTAAAATTTAATATAGTTAAAAATAAAAAGCGTAGAATTTAAATTTTAAAATACTAGAAAAAGTTATTTCAAAAATTTTCAGATGGATTTTTAGTTTTCTAGTTATTTAGTTACCCGTATGATACCCTTAAAGTATAACTCCACGCTATTCGTCAAAAGTTAAATCGGAAAACGAAATTTCTAATAACTAAGATATTCGGATACGTCTATAAGTTTTATTTCGATTTAAAAATATATGTAGCAATAAATATTCATGATTGAAAAATAAGCACTTTATCGGCATAAAAATAACTTTTTTATTAATGTAGTGTATGTGAATTATCATTCACATCACTATAAACTGTAAGTATATCATACCTTGACTGTACATCTAGATATTACTAGAAGTACAGTGACTCACATTTAAATTCATTACTGTACTTATTATAACTTATTACTGTATAACATATTAGTCACTACTTATGCTTAGTTTGTACTAATGTATTACACGTGTCACTCGTATGTTAACTTCAAATGTGTTTACATTAAATGATTATTACTTCCGCCTTCACTGTATTAATACTTATTATATATCGCTATTAAAGTTTTTGTATACTAAATGAGTGCATATTTCTATTGCGTTTTGACTGCCTATGTTAAGCATAGGTTTCATTTGCGTGAACAGTGGTAAGGGTTGTGGTCTTGTGGCTCGTGGTTCTTCGTATTCTTCCTAACCAGTGATGGTCAGTAATGCCGCACATCTTCGGTTGTAACATTCATCGTCCGACTACTACTTAAGTCTAATACACTATTTTGGCTCAGTTCAGTAAATGAAGTCAGAAGCGAATTCTTCGTATTATTTTGTTAGTCTTCGTTTTTCTATTGCGACTTTCGTTTTCGCTTTTCGTCTTTAGTATCCGTGATGTCCACATGTATTGGCGCCATCGGTCCGTATGACCCGAAGACAGGAAAATTTTGCAATTATGTCATCCGTCTTCAGGCCTTCCTCAATGTCAACGAAATTTAATCAGCCCAACGCGTCAATGTCTTCGTATTATTGATGGGCGAAACTATGTTCGAGCTTTTGGTTACCAGCGGACCCCATGATGAATTCTTTGGACGAATTGGTTGCCATCCTCAAGGATCATTTCGAGCCTCATTCTCTGGAAGTCGCCCAAAGACATACCTTCCTGACTCGTCGACAACGGGATGAGGAATCGCTGGCGGACTTCGTCGCCGATCTCAAGAGGTTGTCCATCCAATGTAGTTATGGAGAATTTAAACCGCAAATATTACGCGACAAATTCGTTGGATTCGCTCCGATTCAACGAAGAGACGTTTATTGACGGAGAAAGACCTTACCTTCGAAAATTTGGCAACGGAATTGGAAGTCGCTGACAAGGAAGTGATTAATTTGAAATCGCCTTAAACGTCAGCAGTGGTCCAGAAGATTGACAAAGAGAAGTGATTCAATTCTAAAGGCTTTTGTCGTCGCGCTGCGTTACCGCAGAATACCGATTCTTCTTCTGCAAACCAATGCCATCGCTGTGGATCGAAGGATCACTGGGCACCGAAGTGCAGACCCATTAATACAATCTGCAACATCTATCGAAAGAAAGAACATTTGGCGAAAGTTTGCAAGAGTGGCAAGTCTTCAACGAATTCAAATATTAATGGACTAAAGGATAGGTTGGAAAGATATTGCATACAACAAAAGTTTTGACATCTGAAGCGATAATTATTCCAGTGGCCATCAACTCGCACGTCGAATATATAGAGTTTGATACTGATGCCAAACATACGATTATCGGTTTGGTTCGATGGAAGTCCATCGGGAGTCTAACTATTTCTAAATCATCCGTTGTTCTTCGAACGTACAACAATCAAGTCCTTCCTGTGGTTGGAACGTTCAACGCTTATGTCAAGATTAACAATACAACTGATACTGCATCGCTAGTCATCGTGAAGTCCAAGACATTACCTGCTCTTCTTAGACGCGATATATCAACTGCATTGGGAATCTTAAAGCGTCACCTCAATCAAATTAGTTAAAAATTATTGGACCTGATGGATGGTAACGCACCACAGACCGAACCTGACTGGGTACATCTATTAGCGAGTCAAATGAATCAACGGAAGAAGCAATTGATTACAATACTGAGAACATAACGGAGCCAGCATCTAAAGATACTAGTGATACTCCGGAAGTTCCACAACAGATACAGCCCTCTCGCAGAAGTTCAAGACGAGTAAAGCCTACTGATCGATATTCACCGAAGTGAGTTCATATCTGCGGTTGAGGAATGTAGTGTATGTGAACTATCATTCACATCACTATAAACTGTAAACGTATAATACTTTGACTCTACTTATAGATATTACTAGAAGTACAGTGACTCACAATTATATTCATTACTGTACTTATCATAACTTATTACTGTATAACATATTAGTCACTACTTACGCTTACTTTGTACTAATATATCACACGTTTTACTCGTATGTTAACTTCCAACGTGTTTACATTAAATGATTATTACTTTCACGTTCACTGTATTAATGCTTACTATTATATGTCGTTATTAAAGTATTTTTTATACTAAATGAGTCCATATTTCTATTCAGTTTTCATTGCCTATGATTAGTATATGTTTCAATTGCGTGAACAGTGGTAAGGGTGTGGTCTCGTGGTTCTTCGTATTCTTCATCATCAGTGGTGGTCAAAAACACGATATTTATCCGGTATATATGAATGTGTTTGAAATGATGGCTGGATTTAGAACACCACAATCTATTGGTATTAATAATCAGCGAACATTAGAAAAATTTTTAAAAAGATCGAGATTTCTATTTAATTTTATTTGCTTAAATAATAATTATTTGATTCCGATTTTGATGTTTACGCTAAATATGGTCCCATTAGCCATATATTGTTCATTTGCTCAAATCATGTTATACGCACTTCCATGGAGTTTACTATATACTTATGGCTCGAGTTGTTATTTCAGTTTTATTGTTTGGCAAATCACTTACTTTTATTTGATATGCTTTTCTTTGAAATTCAAAATCAAAGAAATTAATCGTTTAATAGTTCATAAAAAAAGGCGTTCGTTTGCGTTAAACGAGAAACTAATTCAATCGTTTATGAAATCAATGCAAGAAATTTGAGTTGAAATCAAGGAATATAATGACAATTATTGGGCAAAGTTTGCGTTTTGACTCTATTTGTTATTTTCAATTATAATAATTCTCATCGTATACATGTTATTATATGGTAAAATGAATTCGATCATTCGATTCGTATACGCATATGGAACATGTTTGGCTAGTTTTGTATTAATCGGTTTCTTAAATACCGCCTCTTCAATGTCTCATGAAACCGCTAAATCATATGAATTGGCTTTAAAATTTTATTCAATAAATTTTAAACAAAAAATGCACGCAAGAATGAGATTTAAGGTAATAATAATGAATTTTATATACTTTGTACTAAATATGCATTTTCAATAGTTATCAATATTTTTATATTCTAAATAATATAAAGAAGACAAATAATTAAAGTTTGGATTATTTGAAGAATTACTCTCTATTTTATTCTAATAATGTCAAGTTAACATATTGTTTGTTAGTGTTTTGTGGATTTGAATTATTTCAAAGGAATTCTGGTTCAACCATTAAAAATTCTCTAAATAATTGCTATATTAAAATATCTAATATTGAAAATCAATAAAAAAAACGAAAAGTGTGTAAGAAAATACTCGATTATAAAGAAAACACTTTATTTTTAATGCTAGTTTCTGATATTGGATGTACAATCGAGAAAATTTAATTTTATTTGTAAAATTATTCATTTTGTTGTTGATTAACAATAATATAAAACTTTATTTTTAACAACAAATAATACACAATTTCAGTGTACATATATGCTTAATAATTAGAGACCAACTGTTCTCCAAGTATACAAAAACAATTGTCTACAAAACTTTAAAAATATATATCTAATTATTTTTAACCGTTTGTCTGGTTATAAATGAACTCCATTTCACATCTTTAATAATCAAAGCCATTATAGCAAAATATGGTACCCATGTTAGAATATATATCCACTCAAATAATGCGCTTAAACAGTGGTAAACGTAACCATTTTGTTCTCTCGACCATTTCAAGCGAAGGTTGGAGTCTAAAAAATTATCGCCAAATTTATACGATAAAAACGCAAAAAAACTGATTGAAATAAAGGAGGCGATCATTATTTTAATAAGATAGGTGAATAGTTTTCCCAACAATTCTTCATTCTTATTCTTCGCTAATCTTAATGTTAGATTTGTCTAACAATCATGATATTAAAATGAAAAAATAATTTTTACATGCATTAAAATTAAACATTTTTGTTTACCATAATTATTTGGTATATAAATAACGATGTAAACAGGATTATTGATCCGATACAGTGAATAAAAAGATATTCCGTCATTGTATAGTTAGCGGTTATTAAGGAACCAATAGAAGTACAATATCCCAAACAACGGCACAGTTTGTTACGAAAAATTATATCTTTCGATAATGATTTTTTATTTTTATTTGACTTATATTCCAATTCAATTTGTTTGTATCGTATATATATTGTTATTGACACTACACATAAAACATTCAATTCAATTGATGATTATTTTATATAGAAATAATGAGAAAGACTTACTCAAAAAATATAATATTTTTTTCTAATTTAAATCTTATTTTACATAACCACACATTATTAAATAATTTGATACCAAAAAAAAATTAACCAACAAATTTCATAAGTTTACAAAACTTCATAATAAGTTTCATAATAAACAAATAAGTTTTAGAATAGTGTTTTTAAAATTCTAACACATAAAAATGATTTACGTTGGTTTTTGATAGACAAGTATTGTAATAAAATTAGGGGTAATATTGGTGTATTATGGTGTTATTTTTATGGTTTTTAATTTTATGGTAAATTATGGTTTTAGGTTAAAATTATGGTAAATTATGGCAAATTATGGAATACCATAATAATCTGATTCCTTGTAGGAACACAACAGAACAATTACAGATAAACACATTGAAATACTAAAATATTCAGAGGTATCAAACTTACACATTACACCAATTATACTCAATAGTGTCGTAAACACCCAACTTTCTGGTAATGATCCGCCAGCGTCCGAAATATACGGTAAAACTGGCTCCACATGATTGTAATAAACAGCCAATGCATACCTAAATTAAAAACAAGATTATAGTGTGATATTATCTAAACTGTTTTAAATTTTTGTAAGTATTTTGGTTCGTGCATTCCCTGCTATTTCTGGCTCACTTTCAATTATTGTTTAAAAATATTATCGTCGATACAATATTAATATGCTATTAAGTTGTAGTATTATACATCCATGTTATTTGGCAAATCCAAATAAAAATATTTACATGGATTCCTCTAGAATCCGAAACTGGTCCCCAATTTGTCGGGTCCCCGCTGGCCTGAAGCAAATATATCTTTAAAAAGTACAATATTTATCATTTAATTTTTTTATAACTGAAATTTTGAACGATCAAGTATTTTATTTCATTGGATGCCCGCTGGGTTTTGTCTAGCCGAATCTGGCCTGTCTGTGTTTTTAAAAATAATCAGGCTCGGGCCTGGCTGGACATTAACTTATCGGGCTTTCTTCTTAATCAGCCTATTTTTTTGTGATTTCGGAGTCTAGTTTCCCAAAATAACAGTAAGCTCTTTTATGGTAACATGAAAAAATTTACATTCAAGGTGTTATAGGGTAACTTTTGGGAAAATCTTTAGTTCGTAACATATGATATAAATTGAATCATTGTTTATATATATTTATTCAAATTTACATATAAGCTTAATTTAAATAATTTGTTCCTTTAATTAGTTAAATTTTTTGACCATTTATTTTTGACAAACTTAAAAGATAATTTTGCTTAAATCCAATTTGTTTTGAGACATGTTTTGTTAGATATATTCAGTGAAAAAATGACAAATATTATAATTTTTAATGAAGAAAATAATGTGTAATCGAAAAATTGTTACTTAAATCCCGCGATTAGGATTATTTCCTTTTTTGTCAAGTTTTATATAAAAAATGGAATATATATTCGAAAACATATCGTCAGTCAATTTGTCGACTAGTGATTGAAAATATATTTTCATTATCGAGGTACGACAGTGAATTTGGGTCTTAGTTCCGGTAACGGAACTGTAATGAAGTGAAAATATTTAATTTTTGCGGTAATGAAACGGTAACGATAATTTTGGGTTCGGTAACGGTATGGTAACGGTAATTGAGTAAATTTCAGTTTCACTATGTTTGCCATTAAAGTTTAGATATTTATATATGCGTCGAACAATTAAACATTCATTTTTACATTTTATGTGCAATTAGTATAACAAAAGTATATATTAATAAAAAATAATTTGAAATTTAATGAGTAATTAAAAAATTACATAAGTGTTGCATTTACGGTACTGTAATGAAGTTTGATTTATGTTTTTTACCGGTAATGAAACGGTAACGATAATTTTGGTTTCGGTAACGGTACGGTAACGGTAATTAAATTATGAATATTTTCAATCACTATTGTCGACTAAATTTAGTCTCAAAATCTCTAAGTAATAACAATGATATAATTTATTCGTGTCAACAATATAGACCTGTAATTTTAATAAAATAAACTCCAATAGAAAATTTATAGATAAACTCTTTTTGCCAAAAATATGCAGTGATTTTAAAACGGATTCTTTTTTATATTAGACAAATAAATTATCACTTACGGTATAAAGACACCCATCAGAACCAACAATGAAACAGATAATGGAAATATATAAAGTGGTATCATATTTATTAATATCATTGTTCAGTTTATACGTTTCAAACGTTACGAAAGTTTTTGTAATTTTTGTAAATAAATATTTTTGTCTGTATTTAACCAAATTAACGCATAAAAATTAATAGTGAATAAAAGAGGATTGATTTTACTATCCTTAAGTACAAAATTCGTATTATATCTCATTGAATTGATAATCGAATAACAGTCGAGAAACAAGTTTTCTTAGATTTTCTAAAGAGAAAAACAAAAGATTTTACTTCTTGATTACTTTCTAAGGTTTAACTACAATTACATTTTATTTAAGATAAATTTAAAGTAAATGAAAATAATTTGTAAAATTTATTTTTTAAACAATTCAATTTAAAATAATGGGTATTTTATCAAACAAATTAAAGCTGTTATCTTTTCTATAGTTTTTTAATAAACTTATACAATCTTATGGTGCGAATTAAAATGGTCAGTAATAATAAGCGTTTTCAACCGTAATTATACATTGAAGTGTAAATTATTAATAGAGTGGTAATAATTAGGGATTTGAAAATCGTTAATTAACATATATTAATAACAAGTATAGAAAGACTGTAAGGAATCAAATCACTCAAAACTCAATCACTCTAAGGAATAACAATGATTAAAATTACTCGTTTCAACAATATAGACCTGAAATTTTAATAAAATAAACTCCAATAGCAAATTAATCGATAAACGCTTTTTCCAAAAAAATTTGTATTGTTTCAGAGTAATTCTTGATCAATTCAGTGTACATATATGCTTAATAATTAGAGACCAACAGTTCTCAAAGTATACAAAAACAATTGACTATAAAAATTTAAAAATATATATCTAATTATTTTTAACCGTTTGTCTGGTTGTAAATGAACTCCATTTCACATCTTTAATAATCAAAGCCATTATAGCAAAATATTGTATCCATGTTAACACATATATCCACTCAAATAATGCGCTTAAACAGTGATAAACGTAACCACTTTGTTCTCTCGACGATTTCAAGCGAAGGTTGTAGTCTACAAAATTTAAATAAAACAATATTATAAATATTATTTTTTTATTTGATCGGGCCTTATCGGGCCGGGCTTTTGCCTTTTGAAAAAATTGGGCTCGGGCCAGGCCTATCCTCCAACTGTCGGGCTTCAGTCTGGCTCGGACCTGAAAATTTTAACAACTTAAAAGTCAAATTTGGAGTATCATTTATTGAATCAGTATATGCAAATAATTTGCTTAATGCTCTATCGCTTAAAAATAAGCATCTTCTTGATAAATGAAGGGAGAGATTATTATAAGAAAATAATGACAAACACCAAAATTAGAAAAAATAATTCTTTTTTCTAATGTAAATCTTGTTTTATATAACCACTAAATTTTATAATTTTTGTTCCCAATTAACCACCAAATTTCTTAATTTGTTTTAACCAAATATCCGCCCTCTGGTTATAACGAGTGTTTTTTATTTCCCGGTTTTGATTATTTAATGGTAGCTTTATTTATTAAGTTAGAAAATTAAAATTATCTGAAAATAAGGCTAAAGTATTGCAAATTTATTAAAAATCAATATAACATCCATTGATTTCTAAATATCGTTCAATTCGATGAAGAATAGGATAATAAACTCTTTCTAACAAATGTTTATCATTGTTAAGTTTTTCAATTTCTAATGTTATACTCTCTTTAACTCATTGTTATCCTCATTATTATGAGAATAAACAGTTTTTTAGAATAGTAAGATATTTTATTTACTAAATATTCGTACAACAGAATTAAATTCGAATATTTTAAATAATAAAATTCTTTGCAATTTTTAGCTTTAATTTGATATAATAGTTATGATTATTAAGTTTTTATTACAGTTTCTAAAACACTCGTTATATATCTGTTGAGTGCTGTTCGGCTCTTACGCGGTAATCGCCGGACAAGGGATATGTGCACTCAGAAATGATCGCTTCAACCAAACAAACCCGATATAGAATGATGTGCTAAACCGATACCAATCACTCGATTTGATTGAAACCTGTTTTACGTAATTCGTAACACAATTACCGTTTTAATTAAAACTCAATCGATTTGCTGAATTGTTTCTTAGCAATCGATTTATGATTTGATTTAAGCTTTTATCGCTATTAATTAATATAAATAATTTGAGTATCTTTTATCATTAATCAAGTTATTTTATTAATTGAATCGTATATTAAATTGTATACAAAAACATGTGCGACTCAACAGTCTAAGAGTTATTATACGACTGCTTTGAGGTTCAAAACATAAGTATTATTATTACATAAAAAACGATTAATAACAGTTTAAAAAACTTATCGATTTGAGTTATAAAGTGAGTGACTAACATAACAATAGCATAATCATTAACAAAACTCGAGACTAATGCGTGAACTTAGGATATGGCACATATCATATCTGAATTATCGTGCAATTACCTATACGACATACTAAAGCTATAATGTGTCAATAATGAATTATATGTGTCGCCCATTCGCGAGCATTGCTGTTGTGTTTCCTTTTTTAAACGAAAAAAACGTTCTATCTTGTTAATTAATGAATAGTTAATAAACGAGTGATGGAGACAACCCGCTTCACGGGTAAAGGAAATTAAATCCGTTTAAGTTTTACCAAATTAGAAATTTATTATAATTGAATATGCATTAAAGCGATTTTACTTATACTACTTTTTCAACCCAACACAACTCGTCTAAATTTTATGATTCAACAAACAACTAACTGAAGAAAATTGTGCAAAACAGAACCCGATTGATTAATCTTCCATTAAATAGCTATAATATTTATTAAGTTAGTAATTAATTAACTTGTATTCGAAAGTTTTTCCGTTTAAAAATTCATGAATAATGATTTGTTAATTTAATTACTGTTGCACGTGAATACACGTAAAACCAATACTTAAACCTTTTTGCTTTAGTATATTAGTATATAAATTATTACTGTTTACGGGAAGATTTACAAACCGGGTTTCACTTGGCTTCGGTTAAGTTTGTGTTGAATCTTACACAAAAGAAGAGTGTTCTCTCGGATTGCAAAAGTAGTATACATAAACTGTCTTATTCGTTATATAAACTCTTTTGATAGGTTTTCAAGCAGGAAATTTAAACTAACGAGATTTTGTTGTTATTACTTTAAACATATCCATTTTTACAAATTTTTTTTATTCAAAAAAACTTGTAAGATACGTATCGTAAAATTTGGAATCGTTTTAGTTTAATGGTATTATAGCTGAAGCGTTAAAGTTATGTATTTTAATGTGAAAGTTTATTGTACTCGAGAAATGTTTGGATTTAATTATGGTTGATATTCTAATCAATTAAAGTGGTACATGTTTAATCACTGTAGTTGACGACCGAACGTAGCGATACATTTATCAAATTTTTTTAAATTTTTGATTTTGTTTGTTGTTGATAACACAACTGTCGTGGACATGTCAATCAAATAATTTCCCATTTGATGCCCGACTAGTCTTTCGTGATGGTTTTTCACAGAAATCTTTAACAGTGATTTATGTATTCATTTATTTTTCTGTAAAGTGCCATAGTTTTGAACGTAAGCTTATGAAGGTTAACTGATGCTGTTATGGAAGTCCGAGCCTCCAGAGCTGCTGGAAACCTAGACAACGTTCAAATGATTGCCATAATGAGCTTAAGTTAAAGTAATGGGATAAAGTTTTATTATAGGCATTGAGTTAGTTATTCGAAAAAAAAGTTACCGAAGAATCTGTGAGTTTCCGAATAGTTACATCGATTTAAAATAAAACTAGCGCGGGATGCGCTAGTAATCAAGAGGACAATAAATCGATGTGAACATTACGAAAACTATGAGTGAAAAATGAATGATTGAAAAGTGAACTTAAATGACTAATAATGTAAGTGAATTTTAAGCTACGCTAACGTTATGTTATGTTAACGTGTTTTTGAGTTGTTTGCCGTAAGGCCGATCCCCAGTCCTGTTGTTTAAGGAAGGGTACCATAGGTTAGGCATAAGAGTTTGTTCGGCGATAGCGTGTCTCAGTGGACTATTCGACGTTTTCGCGTTACCAGTGTCTACGTGTGGACTATTTTTTAAGGAAATGGTGGTCTAGTATTTCAGGAGTACAGTACACTTTAAATTCACATTTTTGTTACACAGTTTATCAGTGGATGAATATATAAACTTTTTAGCTTAAAATTAATTTTAATAAAACATTATAGGCTATGATAAATTTGCTGTAATGACAAAACATGGAAGATAATAACATTCTACATGTAGACGCACACGCTTTACGCAAGAGTTTTCGCTAGCAAT
Organism: Phthiracarus crinitus; assembly: GCA_034698025.1. Lineage (NCBI taxonomy): Eukaryota > Metazoa > Arthropoda > Arachnida > Sarcoptiformes > Phthiracaridae > Phthiracarus > Phthiracarus crinitus. The sequence goes on along the minus strand of JAQGAW010001202.1, from coordinate 667 downwards.
GCAAACATAAATCCTTGAGTTGGACAAAATGTGCTAAAAATACATATTTCGGAAAATAATTGAAATATTAAAATATCCAATAATTAAAATTAATCAATAAAAAACTACAAGTGTATAAGAAAATACTCGGTATTAATGAAAACATTTTATTTTTAATGCTAGTTTTTTTATATTTGATGGACAATAGAGTAAATGTAGTTTTTATGATAAATTTACTCGACAATAGAGTAAATTGGATTCATTCGGTTAAAATTATTAAAATGAAGTTTTATTTTGCTTAATAATTAGAGTTTAACAGAAAAAACAAATGTTTAGAAAAATTTAAAAACATCTAATTAATTTTAACAGTTTGTCTGGTTGTAAATGAACTCCATTTCACATCTTTAATTATGAAAGCCATTATTGCAAAATAGGTAGTCGATGTTAGCACACATATCCACTCGAATAATGCACTTAAACAATGATAAACGTAACCATTTTGTTCACTCGACCATTTCAAGCGAAGGTTAGGGTCTAAAAAATTATCGCCATATTTGTACGATAAAAACGCAAAAACACTTATTAAAATAAAACAGACTGCCTTTATTTTAATTAAAGCTGTTCACGGGTACTAAAATTGGAACCCGAGACAAACCGACAAAACAAAGATTTTAACCGAACCGACCCG
>JAQGAW010001201.1:0-20926 GCA_034698025.1 Phthiracarus crinitus | reverse complement strand
GTAGCGACATTGTACACAATGTAGCGATTATTGATTTCTCGACTCTTACTCATCACTCAATAGAAAAACTATTAAAAAATAAAATGCTCGTTTATTACATCGCTCAATGCTGCTACTCTTTGAGGTGGATCTATTGATATAGGTTTCGAGTGGGTAAGGCTCCCAGGGGAGGAGCCTATAAAGGGAATCACAGACAGACAGACAGACAAACTTTAAGACTTATATATTCTGATTTAAATGTGATCTTTGCGAATGTTCATTCTCTTTCTCGTTTATATGAATTTTTTAAAGTTTGAATACTGAAAATTTTTCTCAAATAAGTCAGCATTATCTAATCTAACTCGAATAAAAAAGAATATAAATTAAAATTTTGACTAATTTAATTTTATTTATATTCAATATTTCATTATTATAGTCATATTTTGGGCGTATTTTCCGTTACTTAATTCATTCTAAAAATATTACCTCAAAATTTTTTTATGAATTTTAAGAATGTATTATAAATTTTAATTACATTCAAATGGAGAAAATTAATAAAATAATTGATAAAAAATTGTCAATATTAATGATTAATTTTTGCTCACTAATATCAAAGATAAAGTATATAATTAATTGGCAAAGAATTTTCAAATATTTTAAAGAAATAAAATGAATAATATTTTCTAAATTTTAGAGCAATCTGTAAATTTTGATTCCTGTCGGGAAATGTTTTGATTCTGTCCTAAAAGTATAGAAAATGTAAATGAATGCGTTACTTAAATCCATTTGTTCTCTTTTCTCTTCAATTTACAATTAATTCATTGCTTTATATATTAGCAAATAAAAACGTAAAACTCTTTTAAAATCTTAATCAGTCTATGCTAATGTAATTAATATAGAAATATACAAGGGGTAAAATATTCTTTGATCAAAGAAAGTCAAAGAATTTTATTATTCTCAAAGAATTCAAAAGAATTTCGATGTTTCTCAAAGAATTTTAACATTCAAATTTTGATGATCAGTTTATAATTAAAGTTAGCATTTTAAAAATAATTTTTACAAAAATAGAATTCACTACTGAATTTTATGTATTATTTTATTAAATAATGCAAATCTTTTAAGAAATTATAAAATTGTCTTTCAAAGGATTGTCAATGAATTTTGAAATATTTTAATTTTTTATAAGAATAATAAAAGAATTTTACTATTATTCTCAAAGAAAATTTTAAAATTTTCCAAAGATTTTTCACAGAATTTTCTCAAAGAAAATTTTACCCCTTGGATATATAGCATGAACACATAGAATTTAATTTACAAAAATGAATGCAGTATCACTTATAATTAGATTATCTATTGGTGTTAATTCAAATTATTAAATGATGTGATACTGAAAGCATTAAATAAGATATGAAACTAATAAATGCGTAACAGTATTAAACATGTACCTGCAATGTATACTAATAACCAGGGTGTCCCAAGGGGGGTCTGTGCCGTCTACACCCCCCCATGAAAATCCGAAAAGTTGGACACCCCCCCCCCTAAAATTTTGAAAATTCAAGGACGAAAAAAATTGAAAATTTTGTAAAGTTTTTTCACGAAGTGAAAAAATTGTCCATCAAAACCGATGAGTTTTTGTGACACCTCAAAATTTTGACCAAAATTTAAAAAAATTATCGTTTAAATTCGTTGAGTTTTTCGAGGGGGCGTGGTTTAGGCTTTCATTAGGAAAAATTTTTTAAAAAAAAATTTTAAAAAAAAAGTTTTGGTCGGACGGCCAAAATATTGTCCGCTAAATCCGGTGAGTTTTAGATCCCCCCTTTAAATTTTGAAAAAAGTCGAAATGAGACCCCCCCCTGACCATCAGACCTTGGGACACCCTGCTAATAACTGTCAAGTAAGCATATAAAACTTAGTTTCGGAGTTTTATTGTTTAAACAAATTAAAAGAAATAAAACACAACAAATTTGATTTTTAGCAGATTTCGTTTAATTAATGAAACCAAATAAAATAATTCTTTTTCTCGTTAAACTTTATTTGTTTGACCTAAACTAAAATCAACCAGTTTTAGCTTAAAGTAGAATATGGAAGGATTAGATGAGTATACGACAAGAAATATTTTTATATGACTAATTTTATAGATTCTGTATTTGTAAAAACACAGAACCATAACACCAGAACACCATAACACTAGAACATAGTGATAGGATAGTCTGGTTTTGATGCTTTTGTGAAACTCAGTTAACAAATGACAACAACACTAAGTAATTCATAAAAAGTGTTTTCTGTAACATTGAAGAAACGTTTTAATCTAAGAGCAGTGTGTCTGAAGAGAAGTACGAATACTCTAGTGAATAGAGACATAAATTTTTTTGCTTTTTTTGATTACACTCGTTCATCAAATAAACTGTGTTTCCATATGAAAAGGTACTTTTTAGTGAATAATATCGATAGATAATACAAAACTAGACTTATGTAAAAGTTTGTGCAGATTCGGTCATTCAAACCTTAAATAAATATGAATAGCATATAATCTGAGTTTGGTTACATGAATAACACTATTTTATTGGATCTAACAGTGAGTCGTGTTTAAATAAGCGATTCAATGCTAGTGTAAACAGACATTCAATACTATATGACTACTATTCAATCGCAAACACTAACATAACATTCACTAACACTCACTATTCACTTACAATACTACTGTATGCCATTACCATTAACATTACCGTAACACTACTGAAAAATCATTATAAATCTGGCAAAATTGTCTTAAGAGGAAAAAACTTTATTCTAATTCAAAGTAATTAATGATATTCAGTTTGTAATAAATAGTTGTTCATTGTTTAAATGATGTCAACTAAATTTAAAGTGCGTACATCTGAAGTGCACAACGACCTGATGTCGACTCGTGAAATACGGGACACTTCATGCGTGACATTGTTTTCGATTTTTCAGCATTAACTTATAAAAAACTAGTTGTTGTCTCATGCATCGCATATCGCAATCTTTGCTACTATTGCTACTGTACTTTACTGTACACTATATTGAATGTACTGTTTAGTCTATACTATTATAAGTTTCGTTTAGTTTATTTAGAAACAGAAACGGAGAGAGTGGTTGTGCTTTGATTAATCGATTCAATCAGTTTTAACCACTATCACAGTATCAAATAAATTAGACTACTATATTATTACCTCAATTTTATCGAAAAACTGTCCCACAAAATTTAAGTTCATATCCTCTCTTGAAACCGATTCAAATCGCTTTTTATCTGTTACAGCATTGCTCTCACTTTCCGATATTGAATAGCTTTTATTTTTTCTGTTCGCTAACATTTGTTTCTCGTTTTCAAAGTGTAGTAAATTATTTTCTCTTTTGGCAAAAATTGTTGACTCATCTCCATCTTCTCCAATGATATCGACTTCTGGGTCATTATCGTCACTGGTATGAGAAAGACGAGGCGATGTCGATTGCGGTGATCGAGTGTCGTGTTTAGGGCTAGTATTAGCGTTATCTAAATCTATAACTGAAGTTAATGATGATTTAGCAACAGGTTTAAAAGCAGATGTATGTATAGGCGTATTATTATTTGAATCATTTGTTTGATTCATGTGTGGCCAGTGTTGATGATTGTCTCGTTGTTGATGAGAAAAGATTAATGAATTCGTATCATTTGAACAAAATAACAATTTATTTCGAGCTGAATCCGGTGTTGGAAAATCTAAAGAGGATGATAGCGATGGTGGTCTCGGCCATAGCAAGCAACTGTAAGGAATGTGCAGTGCAGGCGGTTTACCAGAGCCAACCCACATAAACTCGGCGAAACTCTGCCTAAAGTCTGCAGACGAGTTACCAGTCGATAGAGCTTTCATGGGAGATGACTGTATCGCTGTATTAGCTGTAAATGGTGATGATGTTGATGGAAGAGAGTAGCATTTGTTTGGCAAAGGAATTAGTGGGAAATATGTTGGCCCTCCACTAGTAGTGCTCTTTGGTGATAGACTGTCGCTTATTGTTGTGTTTGGTGTCAGCGATTGCGAGCTTTCTGGTGACGACGAGTTTAGTCTCTGTCTTTTTACTATTTCTTGATGATTTGCGGCAGAGCTTCTCGAACAACTATTAAGGCTGGCTGTCATTGCTCTTTTACGACTGCCACCATTGAACATTGCTTTCACATCTTTAAAAAAGTTTTCTAATATAAACCCAATTTATATATCTAGCAATGAATAATTAAAGCGTTCAGTTTTGGGCATAAGCAGAAAAGTCATTCTGTTTCTTTATTTGGATATATTTTGTCTTTATTAACTTAAATATATTTCATTTAATTAAAATAAGATTTGTACCAACGATCGAAAAAAGTGTTCTGAATTCGAGGAGTCTAAAAATAACTCTATTATTTTATTAAATTATTAAAAAATTGTGGCTTAAATCCGAATAATCCGGAACTCAAAAATTTGAAATATCTAAACTTTAGTTCAAAGGGTTCAAAAACTAATTGTTTTTTTATTCATTCATTGAAACACAAGTATGAAAACTGAGAAAAAATTTGTTTCTTTTTTTCTCTTAAGTTTTCAATAAGCATATATTAATGTGTGAACTATTAATTTTTATTTTTGATATATTTAATATCACACAAAAATCTTTTGGTTCACTGTTTCGGTCTACAGATTAAATCAAATACTGTATACTTTAATTTTACGCCAAAACTTGATACTTTAATTACAGTAAAACAAACCTTCCCAGGCATATATCACTTCATCGGGCGGTTCTGGACTACCAATTAATTTGATATGTCTCCTCCAACTAAATTTTGTTAGAAAATTGGTAATAATTAAATATTTCAAATATTCTCACATAATGTCAGATAAAAACGATTTTTTAATAAACGTTTATTTGCTCTTAAGTGTGTAAACTTATATAGTAATATAAATAATATTTTTATGAAAGATTATCATTGCAAATAATGCGTATAGATTTAGCATAAAACACACGCAGAAGAATAAATATGTGAGTAAATACACTAAAACTGTAACAATAAAAATATGGCTGTTTTACTGTTTTAGCGCAAATCAATATGAATATGTTAGCATTAAGACTCGAGTTTTTAAATTAAAGTTATAATAACTGTTAATAATGCGTAATAACAATATCAATAACAATATAAAATATAAAAACCTGTTGAAATTAGCTGCGTCTGGCTGAACGTATTTAGAATCAGGCAATCGGTGTGAATGAAATATAAACTTGTTTGGCGAAAAAAATAATCCACAGTAAATACATTTGATACATTTTGCGCTAATAAAAAAGTTTGTTTACTAAAGTGTGTTTGTCACGCTATACTAAGAACGTAATAATAGAAGCATCGCTTACCGCGAACTGTTATATCTGGATGGCGTAAAGCTTCCTCTGCACCCCCACGCGCACTGATGATAAATGTCAAACGAAAAACTATCTGGAAGTTTTGGCGGAGCTGTTTCAGCTAAAAATGATTTACAAAGCCTTTCCGCCTCTCTTTTCGTTATCATTCCGCATCGACGTGAAGATACAGGCATCGCTCCCGCTCTTCGTAGCAGTTCTAACTGAACGGGAGTGCACTGTACACACGTAATACCGAGTGCCACTCTTCTATAAGTATATTTTAGTTAAATTAGATTTTTACATTTGATATGCTTTACTGCTTTTTAATAGAATTGTTTTCCAATCAAAATCATTAATGTAATCAGTTTGAAAAATTAAGTAATTTTCAATTGGATAACAAATCACGAAATTAAATGCTCGTATTTGAACACAAAATAATCTGTTTAATTGGATTAAAATCTGAATTAAGCATAAATTACTGTTTTATCGCTCTCTCTTTTCTTTCAATTAATTCTAATTTTCTGAGTTAGAATATTAATATTCTTTTAAGAATTCAAATGAAAGAACGAAAATGTCAATTTATTGAGTTCATGTTTTTTACTGCTAGAAAAAAATTTAAATTATTAAGTGAAATAAAATTTTTATAATTAAAAAACCAATTATTTTAATTAACATAATTGAAATTTGAGTTAAATAAACTTAGTTTTATAAGTAAATGTTAACTTAGATAACATAACTGCTTAAATAATAGTGACATAAACTAATATTAAAACTAATTTTTTAAGTATTAAGTTATTGATTTTTATTTTGATATTAATAATAGTCATTAAAATATAGCATAAAACTAAACTAATACTAAAATCAATTAGTAGTCATTAAGTTTCGATAAACTTATAATACTGTATAGATAAAAATTAAGAGTAAAGAAATCTTCAATTTTTCATATAAATTTATAGGAAAAAACAAAGATGCAATTTTTTGATGAGATTTATAAGTAAGGAAAATAATCATATATAAAATTTGCAAACAATTTAAGCATTTCATTTAATAAACAATTATTGGATTTTATAGGCAATATTTTTAACGTTAATTTAGTTTTGAAGAATTATTATAAAGTATATTGGTTTTGAATAAATATTTAACTGAACATTATTTAAAATTAAGGTAACAGGTAATGAGGAAATTTGTCTCTTATAAGTTATAACCAAACTCCAAATTCTGAATTTTAGACAATCCTTGCTTTCAGTCAAATATCAAATGAGTCTTAAAATTTAAAGTATTATAAAAAGTTTTGAACTGTGTGGTGGTTATTTAAAATTGAAAAAATTTAATCAATACTGTATTATTATTTCGGTATTTAAATTAAAAATCGGTATTCAATTTAAATAGGTAATATTATAAATAAACGAAAAGTGTAGTTTTTTAGAACAGATTTTAATGTGTGTTTCAAAGCCATAATATTGTGTTTGTGCCGTCAGTACCAAACACGTGTTTTATTTTCAAATTTATGTGTTAATTTAGTTATCAGTAGTGTAAATCACATCTATGATAGCATAATTGTTAGCTCTTAATCACTCATATTTGTCATGATTATAGCTAACAAACGTTACCCATAATGACAACACACTTAAGCAAATTGTGTGACTTCTATCATAAAATAAGTGTTGCAAACCGATAGATAAAGTAAAGATTCCGGCGGTGCGGTCAAATCGCAGTTTAAACCGCTGGTTTTTTTGGCGGTGCGGTTACGGTCTGTAAATATAAGGCTTTTAAGGTTTTTGAAGGTTAAAATTTTTATGAAAAAAACAGCGGTTAAACCGCCAAAACAAATTTTTCTGAGATATTTCTCCATTCAAATTTCTCAAAATTAGCTAAACATAATTATAATGATTTAAAGTTTAATAAATTATTAATTTTATTAATAAATCATATTTTTACTCTAAAGCAACAACTTTTGAGTTATTTATTGAAATTAATCCACTAATAAAGCATAGATTCAAAATTTATTGACTGAAATTCTTACTAATATTTACTTAAATAACCATAATATTTAAAAGAACAAAGTGGTTTAAACATCCATTTAATGAATTATATAATTTATTGGCGAATTAGCGATTTCGCCTGTTTAAACCGAGGTTTTTTGGTTTACATTTTAAAAATTGTAGCCGTACACGGTTTCTAAATTATTTTTGGAGGTTTGATGAGGTTTGATATATTTGGAACCGACGGAAGCTTTAAGATAAAGGGTCAAACTATCCGTATGCATTGTAAACTAGTTATTTAAATAATTGAAACAAACTATTAGTTCTGGAGAACGTTCCTCGAAGTTTCAAAATCTAATTAAAAACATTTTGTTTCCACCTATTTTTAGTTCCTTTTAGCTAATATATACTGAGAAATGTGTGAATGGGATGGTACTTAATAGCTTTAATTGTAAAAGATCTATAAAACTTGCTGTTAGAGAGCTCTATGTCAAGAATGTAGTTTCAAGAATTAATGCAAGCATGCAATTAATTTTTAAATTTCTATCGCACAGTTAATTAATATAAAACTTGTTACACTCAAACTTGTTTATTTTATTTATTATATTAATTTTAATTAAAAACTGTAAATGAAGTACACTGTAGTATCTAATACTCCTAAACTGTCTATTTTTGCATTTAGATTGTGTTACATTCGGTACATTTTATCCGTTAGTACAGTATTAATTTACTACAGTAAAAACAGATAAAATATCAAAAGTTAATTATTTAGAATCCACTGTACATCCAATTGGAAATTTAATTTTATTTACTGACATGTAAAGTGTAATACATGGTCAAAAAGCTTTTGCAAAAATTGATGAATAATTAAATATTTGTTATACCTGTTATGTATTTCATTATAGCTAAAGTTCTTCAATAGAGTGTTTGAAATTTGTGCCAAACAAAGCCTTTCCTGAGCATCCATTACTAATGCAATAATGGGTACACGATAGAGCATAACAGTTCTCACTTCATTGTTTCTTAATCCATTGGTTGGTGCGCTATTTGCATGATGACTATGATTATTTGATTGCGATACACTAGAAGTTAACTGTATAAAAACAAACTTATAGCTATATATCTCTTTACTTTAGCAAATAGCATGTTAAAAATTAATGCTCGGTTAGAGCTGAACTACATTACACAATTTCATTACTATCGTTATATAGAAAAACGCAAAGTACTGTATATTAGGGAAAAACGCGTACTTTTTATAAGCCGATACCGTCGTAACTTTAAACATTAAGTGTTGTATAACAATATTGTAGTGATCTATTTTAAGTGAACATATACATCAAGCTCATGCACCATTGCGGAAACCAATACTTAGAACACCCATGGGGTAGAAATGCCTCGATTATGGCAGTTTTGCGAGTGCTTAATGATAGTTTTGAGTGTTGCACATGCATTACTAGTGCATCACTTTCACCTCTCATACCACACCATCATACCTCTCCATTATATTAAGGGTTTAAGCACAGCCACATTAAGTATATTTTGTCCAACCGTATAACCTATTGCCTATTTCACGCCAATGCTTACAAAAATAAACCACAAAATATCAGTCCGTGTCTAATGATGTTTTATTTTAATGAAAATGTGAGAAGTAACTAAAATGTGCACTAATTATTTGTTGATTGTTATAATCTTACTATTATAATAGTATCTCGATTTTGCTATAAATAATGAAATCTGAATCGATAAGTATATTGTATTACCAATCATCAGCTATGCATATCAATTTGCACTATCATTTTAGATTACCTCACTTTTCTTGTGCTTCATTTAATCTTTACGAATTAACTTTCAGTTTGTTATAAGTAATTATTGATTAACGAAAGCGCTTTTAATCACTTTTAGTAATTAATAATTTTATTGATTTTTCTAACCAAACAATGATACATCATTTCAGTTTGAAATTTCCTGTATAATGAATATTATCAAATCGAAATTAACTCGAATCGCATATTTTAAAATAGCGATGCAAATTTTGGTCACGTTTCATATTTCTTCACCTCATAATTACATATACAATGAATGTTTTAGCTTTTAATAAACGGATATATATTTGGTGTTAAACTATTAATTAACTGAGTGTGCATCTGTTATACATAATAAGTTTGCAAATCTAACATAGTTTAGAAAATGCGATAAAATTGTACACTATTTATTGAATGCAATTTATTTATTGCACACTTACTACTCGCCTGTTTTTTCGAAATAAAGATATCACTGAGAAAATTGTTAGTTATATGTGTGAAGATTCATAGTATAAAAGGTGGAGCACTAATATTCAATACATATAATTATTAGTGATTTATGGCTTATATGTCATCGAAAACTTTTTACTATTATTTACTTTAAGAATAGCAACATTAAAATCGCAGCGAACTGAACGTTAGTATTGAGGCAAAGTTGGTTTTCGGGGGTAAAAAGCACTAACGATTTTAAACTTTAATTACGACTACAATTATAATTAAAAATACTTAAAACGTTAAATAAAAATTAAAACAATTCAATTAGAAATAAAAACAGAATATAAATTAAATTAAAAATTATAAGTATTACTTACAGTAGTTGTTGACTGAGGAATAGGTTCGCGATCCATGCTTATCGTTAGTTATAATTGCGTACAGTATAATGTATTTATTTAGTTAGAATAGCTTATTGTTAGGTTATACACAAAAATAGTAATGTTTAATACGATTTAATTTTGAGAGAAGACTCGTGCGATTTCGACTGAATTTTGTATTGCATGCGCATTATACTGTTTGTAGTGTTCACCGGATTGGACAGAGAATGAATCCCTTTATATTTCACAGTTGGCTATTCTTGATATTAACTGGTCGATGTTTAAGTGCCACGTGAGACAAATTGATTGATTCACAACATCACATGCGCTCTTATTATTTAAAATATTTATTTTTGTTGACAACTTAATCTGTGTGCTGAAAAACATGTAAGTAATATATTGTTTTGTTTAATAATACCATTCATATAATAATGTATTATATTTGCTGTTAACGTATCTATAATTTATATTACAAACTATTTCTAACAATAACTAAAACCTAACCAAACTGAATGTATTTTTATTTAACCAAATCAAATAATCCTTTAGTTTCTTCAATTAATTAGTAGTCGCAGAAAATTAATGGAGTGTTACTATACTCATACGGATAGAAACATACCATTTGCTGATTCATTTGTATCGCAATGAGTCTATCGGTGACCATAATATCGGAGTACGATGTCCTGCGAGACCAATGCAAAACCGTTTTGAGTTTTGTACAGCAAACTACGGCAAAGAAAACTTTGTTTTCTACTGCTAATCATGTTAAAAGCTTATACATGAGAGAATTGGTGCTCGAGATGGAGAGTAATCCCATGTGTAACACACACCACACCACACGGTCCATACATACCAGTCATACCAGTGCTGTGCTGCTGACCATTATCCGTATCGTTCAAAATAACATTAGTATAACTATTTTCACCACTAAATTTTAACGAATATAACGCACTGGCAGTACAGTATAACTAGTTATTTGCCCTCTAAATACAGATAGAAATGTTTACCTAACAAAATAGTTATGTAATGTTTGCAATGTCCCTTTCTTCCAATGGACAGACATTCGACATCATTAATTAAAGGGGAAAACGCGAGCTTACATACAATTTTGAGTATTATAGACCAATCAAAGTGTACCATATTGTGTACTGAATCACTTTTGCTTCGTTTGTTTTATTTGTAATGCTCTTCAGTATAGATAGTTAATGTAATTTATTCTCCACTTAATTTTATTTGTTTTATTGCGTAACATCAGCACATTTTACTTCTTACGGTTACCTCATCTCATGATACCAATAGCTATAATGGCTTTTCGGTATCATTTTGGTGTCTATGATTTGCCTCAAATTTCAAAACTAATCCGTAGTGGAAATGTGGGCGAACACCAAATCACATCAGTTATTACAATCAGTGTATTGTTATCAGAATAATTGCCATTATCGATACGTATAGTCCATATGCCACTTTTCTGGTTGACCAGCCATTCTCAATGGCACTGCCATTCATATGCAAATCCACCAAACATCATATTGAAAGCAAAATTCATTTGTACTGTGCAAACAGAAATGGGCGTCCAATCTGGCGAAGCGAGAGAGTAAGTGAGAGAGAGTGAGAGAGTGAGAGAGAAAGAGCGAGACAGTGAGGTAAGATAGATAGTCCCAGTGAAAGCTCACTACAGTCGATACAGTTGACGTGCAAACACTCTGCTGGCAATTATGTCGATTTAAACCAAAATACGAATTATTATATCAGTTATACAGTACAGTATATGATAGTATACAGTATCATATATGCTACTACAGTATTTCAGTATTTTCTCCCTTCAATTGCAAACACTTAACGAACATTATGTCAATAATGGTACTCATGTGTATTCAATTTTATAACCAAAAGCTAAAATAGAGGAAACAAATTTAAAACTGATTGATTGAAATTTTAAGGGTTTTTTTCTATTTCCTAAAAATCATTAATAAAAAACAAACACATTATATATATGAATATATTTATTAAAGTAAATCTAATGCAAAATTAAAATTAATTTTTGTTTAACATATTCTCAATCAGTTTAGCTGCACATTAAAGTACAGTAAGGAGAACGGGATATCATCACAAAAAGTAAGTCAACAGTCCATTTAGTGATGTCACGTATCGCTAATTAGTTTGTAAATGTTTAGCCATGCGATTATAGATTAACCATTTAATGTTCACAACAAATTATTATCATTAAAATAACTATAATGTGACAATTTTTTGTTAATCATTTTTAGCTTTTATTTAATTATATAACTTTTATTGATTTTATTATGATTCATATTTGACTACATTAACGAAAAATTATTCATTTCAAGTAGTGGTGAGCGTGTACTCGCGCTTCTCAGATATTTTGTTGAGCACCTGTTCCCACCACTAAATAGCTGTTTTAAATACTGTTATAAATAAATATAAATTATGATATAAATTAATAGGAAAAATTGATACCATTTTAAAATTTTAAATAAAGTATCACAAATAAATAAATGATTTATTTTGAAATTATTTTTGAATGCAAGTTGTTTTGAATTAAAAGAAGGAATAGAGAATCACATTTAGGTGTTAATTTTAAAGTCTAGCGGAAACTTACAGGAAACTTACCAGAAAATGCTTTCGTGATTAGTATCATATAATTTATTCATGCATTTTTAAATAAGTAAATATAAATAATATTTTGAATTAAGTCTAGTAATTAAATTTGTAATTTGATGCGAATAATTGCGCAAATTTATCGAGTTATTTTAGAATTCCGAAATCAGTAAAGAGAATCTTAAGAGTGAAATGATTAAAGTCAAACCTATCGGTTATATTATTCCGCTTTGAGATATTGAAATACAAAAATATAAAGTTTTTTGCAAAAATTATATACATGTAAGTTGTAACAAGATAAAAGTGAATATATATTTTTAAATATAAAATATAAATTTAAAAATATACATCTTAAAGTTGAATGCAACCAAAGTATCACATAAGAATTATCATTTAGCTATAATTATATAAAGCTTTTAAATTGGCTTTATTTAACTCAACTTAATGCTAATTCAGGGCTCACATTATAAATGAGATTTATTCATTAATGTTTTAGTCATTTAAAGATAAACAATTTACAAATAAAAGTTCATCTTGAGTGAAGTTAAACGAATAAATTGTGATCATAGCATAGAAAACAAACTAAGAATCAAATCAAATCTATGATCAAAGTGATATTGTCGGCACATTATATTTTTAAATAATTTTAAGATTTTTCTTCAGATTGACTATACGCATGAATTTATGAATTTAGGGTAAATTAAATGAGCTGCTCAAATGTTAATTTAACTATTTATCATGATTTGTAAATTTTAAATTTCCATTCGATTCGTTCGATTTTTTAATTAAATATAGTAATTCCTATTTTTACTAATTCAATAATCTTTTGAATATAAATCATATTTATTTCTGGGATTATATATTCCGAGAATCCAAAAATCTAGTTAAAACGTTAAATATAACATGAAACGCTTATGTAAAATAATTGTTTCTGTAAAACATAAATTTCGAATTAAGAAATTTATTTAAAAACTATAAATAGTGCTCAAATTTCAAAAGCTTAATATTTTTAATGAGTTAGAACCGAAAGTTAAAACGCGTATTTATAGAGCTCACGACTCAGGCTTATTATACTTACACAATATTCGTGTAATTAACTCAGTATAACGCATCAACACTTTATTTAAGTAATGTTATGAATATTTTGATTCTAATTATCTGATTCAATGATAGTACTCAATGAATTATAGATATATCATTATTGAAGTTTTATATTAGAAAATTAAAATGTTAAATGTTCCCAAAAATATGAATACTTTATAAGCTCTAAGTTAAAGCTTACGAGTTAGTATTTTTAATATGCAGAAATTTTTAACTCATCACAATAATCAAAAGCTCACACTTATGCTAAAGACTATTCATTTAACTGTATGAAAACCAATTTTTACAACTTATAATTTATATAAGAATATCAAATCACAAACTTTTAACATGTGTTTAAAACGCGCAAAAAATTATAATTGTGAATATTTAGTTATTAATCAAATAAAACTTTAAACGAATTTAATTGAAATTAAAACAATTTATAAATTTTCCAAAACTTTAAGAGGGTATGTATTTACAGTAATAATGATAAATAATTTATAAAATGCAAATAATTTATGAATGCCATTAAATTAGATTTGAATAAAAATAATTAAAGTGAATAAAAATTATGCTAATATTAATGTTTAAATTATTAATAAAAATTTTTTATTGAATACTCTATATTTTATTAATATTAGCAAAATAAATCGTTAAATACATGAAATTTAAACTTCATTAACAAATTAAATTACTGTTTACTTGTTCAACAGTACCAATTAAAAATATTTTTAAAAATTTAAAATATTAAGTGCTAATAAAAATAAAAATAAAGCTTGGAATAAAAAGCGGCGAAATGCGACTGACAATAAAAATGTTACTAAATGTTGAATTATTAATTCTGTAATGAAAATGCAGATGAAAAAATAAGTTAAAGTTTTTGTTTAACTAATAAAACGAATGATTATAATACGTTAAGTACTAGTAATTCGTTAGATGTTTCTGTATCTGTATATGTATAGCGGTATATGTAATACATTATTGGCCTGAAGATAACTAAATTTAATTCAATATAGTGCATGTCTAAGCAATGCAAACACTGATACGAGTGAGAAGAGTTCATTTATTTAGCCGGGCTTTCATAAACATTGATATTTCATTACAATGAATAGTAATTAGGGTCTGATTCTAATTAAAACGAGCGTTTCAGTGCAACTTCAGTGCAACACAATTGTTTATCTTCAGTTGGCATGACTTTAATGTTTGAATATATTACGCATTGCTTTCACTTAAAGAGTAAATGAATGAGCTTTTAAATCATTGAATTGTGCTTATGCTTCATTTCAATCTTTATATTCATGTTTCTAACTTTTCACTAAATAAATAGTAAATTCATTAGGAAAATGGACATTATTAGCATTACAGGCATTATGCGTGAGTCTGCCTCAACCTCTATATCAGTCTAATTTCATAGTTTTTTAGCGATCAACTATAGAATGTATTGTCTGTACTGTAACAGTAACAGTACGGTAACAGTTAGAGCATAGTCTATAGTGATCACCTCTAACCCATTGCGTGAAACGAAATCACTTATTTGATCAATATATTCAATACATGCATAACCATTCTATAAGACATAAATCACAGATACACTAAATTACGAATAATCAAAAGTAGTTTAGCCTCAATACACTATTATTAAATCGATGTCGAGTACAGTACTATATCATAAATATTCACTAATATTTTTATATATTCAATATTATCGTTCATTTAATATTAATATTAAAATTAGTAGTGAAGTACTGTATTACTGGATGTGATACGCGAATACGTACAAACTTAATACTTAAACCATTACTCTATTGTCTTTTAGTTAATGAAAAAAAGTTGTGCATTATATAATGCATTGAGAACTTAATTTATATATGAATTACTATTATGAACACATTGTGAAGCTTTATTATATTTTTATTTTATTGACGTTTCGTTATCAAAATAACTTAATAGATATTCTGTTTAATATACCATAGTATGTGTACATCAAATGTTAAATAGATGTTTTCTCCATTCGTAGGCAAATAACTTGATAACTAAAAAAATTATTTTTCATATCATTATAACATCATTAAACGAAAGAAGATATTAAACAAGTGTTTTTTTAAATAATACTACGAAATCTTTTTTATACGATAATTTATTACGATATTGTATTATATTAAGTTATATTTATATATAGTTTCATTTCAATTCTAAGTTATAATACTCAGAATATATTTATATAGTTTATATTTTCATATTTAAAAAAGCCTACATTTTAAGCTTTATGTTCTGTACTCTCTAGTCTGTATTTTTCTATTTGTTTTTTTGCAAACATTTATACTATAAATTGATGTTTTTTAATTTTTAAATCATAACCAATCATATCAGAAATAGCAAAATTTTAAATAAAAACGCTTTAAATTTTAAAAATCCTTAACTCCCTTCATTCTTATTGTATAACAACTTAATTATATTCTTAACTCTAAGTTGAATATTCACTCAAAATACATTATATTATTTATTAATTATTTAAATATTTTAATTAAAAATTCTCAATTAATTTTTGTTTTTTAAATATTAAATAAAAGAATATTATTAATAGCGCTTAAATAAAATTTAATTAAAATATATGGTATGAAGTAGTAGTTGCTATAATTTTCCCATTTCTTTATATTTGAAAAATTAAGTTTGATTATAATAATAAACTTATATAGAGTAAAGTTTATGCAATCGAAACGGCAATTATTTAGCAATTTATAAGATTTGACATCTTAGTATAAATACTGAGTTTTAATTCTAGAGAACAATTCCTATTTGTCACTGTTTGTTGCTTTATGTAAACGTTTTATAAATGGTGTCCGATATTAAGAAATATTTTAATTATTAAAAAATCATCCTTATTTTACTTTAATTAATTGACACGAAACTCATAGTTAAACATGGTTTGGGAATGTTTTTTACTTCTGACCAAAAGAAAAATCTCGAAAAACTCACCGCAATTAAATATAATTGTTTTATTGGAATAATGGCATAAATACTGCATAAATATGATCGTGATTTCGTAGGATTAACAGATGTACTCAGTATATGTGATTAGAAAAGTATGTTTAAACTATTAACGTAAAATAATTAATTGTAGAAATCGATGCATAAAAACATAGATTATATTAATAATGAATTTTTAACGACAACGTTGACGCTTATAACATCGCCCTATACTGGTATTATTCTTATTAAATAATAAAAAACTTTCGTATCAGATTCATATTTTTATTAATTATATAATATATAGTTTTTGAACATACATACTAATCATATTAATTTATTTACACATTAATGATTGAATTGCGCGATAGTATTAGTTAGAGATGTACTCAATTAATAAAACAATTGAAGCGTTTACAGCAATGGATTGCTTATCATTGCTTATATTTAATGCATTAGGCATTACCTTCTCAAATATGAGTATGAGTATTGGATTGGCGTAAAGACTACTTTGATTTGTTCCCAACTTTTTATTATGAACGCTTCAGTTGTCAGTGTGCGTCTGCATTATATGCTATCATAGTGGTAGATGTATCTATTACATTACATTACAGTTACTATGACACAGAATAGAGCAGTAATACTACAGTAGTATCTAACATATCAGCGCCCAAAACGGGAGTCTCAGTCTTTCAATGAGTTTTCCCCACTTTAATCCGTAAAACATGACTAACCTTTTGTAAACCACACGATATGACTCTATGCGAAGTTAATCCTTCGAAAATCAACCAAAACATGATTTGCTCTCCACAATACTATTGTCTGTAATATGATTTACAGCAAATTTAAGCAAATATTCTGTACATTTAAATCTATGAAAACAGACTAAAGTGTAAGTATTTTAATTTCATGCCAATCAAAACCACTTTACAAATTCCAAATGCGTTTCGTTATCCGATTATTACTCACTCGGATTATCTATTAAATTAAGTTTATAATAATTACGACTTGTTAATTGCAAACATTACTAAATATACAGTATGATTAAATTATATCTTTAATTTTCTTATATTTTTTATAAAATTAATTTTTAAAAAGTTGTTGCATTTTATAGAAATAAAAAATCACATTAAAAACATCTAATATAAAGAGTGATTTATAATACAGGTATGGAATATTTTCACGATAAGTTAGATAATATATTCTGTGAAGGATATATAAAGCATGAATTGGGACATAATTTCAAGTATGTTTTATGTTGCCTTTATAGTCAATTCCAGCTCTTTTACGAGTGTTTATAGACACCACTGATGTTTGTGATGTTATGTAACTTTTTTTCTGAGTTAAACATAATATTGGTCATGTAATATATAACCGAATGGAATCGATGCCGCAATTGGTTCATAACAGAGTTAAAATATCCATTTGAAAACTTAAATAAGAGTTTGATTGTAACTTTAAAATTAGCAATTTAGCGTAAACTATATCTTTAATTAAATTTAATTAAGTATATCGCTGTAAATCACGTGTTAAATTAGTTCGCTCTGATTTAATTAAATTTTCAAATAAAAATTGAGTTATAATTGATTTTGAATTAATCAATAAAACAAAACTAATTTGATTATAGTGTTTGGTTACGCTATAAACTAATATTAAGTAAAAGCTAAATTGTGTCGTTAGTTGAGAATAGTTTAGTTTACAGTAGAATTGAATTGCGTTGTACTGTTCTGTTTGCTGACTCTTATTTGTTGGAAGATAATAGTCTGTTATGTGTATTGCTATTACAGTGCTTATGTGCCGCTAAAATGTCATATGAAATATGGCATTAGGGTATAGAATGGTATAGCTATAGAGCAGAGCAGGTGCACTCAATTGTTGTATGTCCTATTATTGAAGACATAAGGGAAGTTGAAAGCTGAGACTCTTGCGAGTTACTGAACATCTCTCAACATATCTTTAATTGCTTATTGCTTTTCAACAGTTCGTCGCTAAATCTGATTCAACATAATTTATATAACTTTGCTTAGTTTTGATCGAATATTATTACTATTACAGTATTAGCGAATGCAGGTTATGTATGCTGGGCTGAGTTTACGCTTCGTTACATATAAGCGAATTTTGTGAAGCGAATCAACATTTATTTGCAGTGATGCTGCAGTTCTGGTTATTCACTCACAGTTCTGATCCTATTCAATAATGTATTCAACTAGTTTTTCCAGAACTTTTTATTTATATGATGTGATGTATGCACTAATTTTATGACAAAATCTACTTCACCCGTAATATATTTTTGTTTGTTTCGATGCAAATGATGATTGTATTACTGAGTGGAGTGGAGTCGAGTCGACAGTTACTGTAACTGTTAGATACAGTACTATATACGTATATATAAGCGTAGTTGTTATAGTTATGTGTTATGTTAGTTAGCATTAGAATAGCATTTCAATACAAACATCATTTTATATAAAATGAAATTATGTAAATGTTTTGATTAACTTCTTTATAAAGTTCTTTCATTGGATAACATTATTAAATCATTCACAATGAGATTATTGTACTTCAATTTTTATTATTAAATATAATGATCAAACACCGGATTTTTTAGCAAAGTTCGAAACAAATGGTTTTGATATCTGCCTACACTATACTATTATATCGATACCGGTATGTAATCACCGGTCATCATTCAAAAATTTAATCCGAGTGTAATAACCGATATTCGATAAAAAATAATTTTTGGGGTTTTATACAAATTCTATTTGAGATTTTTGAATTGAATCAAATTAAGGTTCAAAAAAAATAATTAAAACGCAATACATAAATATTTTGCATTTCTTAAATTTATATTTTAAATTATAGTTATCATTCCTTGATCCACATTCAGCTTTTGGTGTATTTTTTACTTTAAATCATAAACAAATGCTATGAAATACAGTAATTGAAATTTAATTACAAAATAATGTTATAAAGAATAAAAGTTGGATTTAAATTAAAAAGTTAGGATTCTTCAGGTAAATATCGGTATTAATGTAAGAGAAAATTTATTGGTAACTGGTTTTTAACAACAGCTGTTATACTATCTTATTTAATCAAATATCTTACAGTTAGAAAATTAACTTTTAAAGTTAACTTCGAAGGGACATTATTTTTGTTTTTTTTTGTTGATTATTGAGAAGATGGCAATATTCTTTTGGTTTAATAAACATAAATTTTTATAGGTTGTAAAGGATGGAAAATTTTTTATTTTTTATCATCCTTTTTTTCATCTTAAAGAGATTAATCTAAAATATAAATATTACGATGTTTCAAGATAATTACTACAATTTCCTGAATGATTTCAGATGGAGAGAGACGAGTACCTTAACAATTTTTAAGCTTAAACGTAAACTTGAATATAAAATTAACAGTTGAGAATTTTGGGAAACGATAAATGATTTAATTGAGCTAAAAGTTATCTATTTATCAAAAGTGGCTAAGTATGCTAAAAAAGCATGAGTTTGATGAAGGGATTTTACCATAGTTACCCAGACTCGAAAGCTCTAGGGGGATTTCAACGACAATTTTTTTGGCCTTAGGACAAAATTTTTTTTCCAAAATTTTTTTTTAAATAAATTTTGTTCTAGGCATATACCTAAACCACGCCCCTCGCAAAACTCGACGGATTTAAAAGATAAATTTTTGAAAATAGCTAAAATTTAAAGGGTTCACATAAACTCATCGGTTTCTATGGACAATTTTTTTACATTTGTCAAAAAAATTTTCAAAATTTTCAAATTTTTCTCGTCCTAAAATTTTTCCAATTTTTGGGTGGGGGGGGGTCAACTTTTCCAAAATTCTAGGGGGGGGTCAACCCTAGGCAAGCACTCCCTTCTGGGTAACTATGGATTTTACCCAAATGCGTTTAGTATAACGTATGCAATGGCATTAACCAAACATCGCTAGATATGCTATAAGTCAAAAATATATAAAGGTATAAAGTAAATCCAATATCCGCAATATTCTCTCACCAAACTCATGCTTGATGCTAAGCCTACTCATAGCATCGTTCCTTTATTATACAAATGTTATCGCTTAAGCCTATGTCATTTATTAATAAATTTTCATAAACTAATTCTTTGTATTTTCTTAAATGTTTTGAAAAATTATTGAAATATCATTTAAAACATGAGTTTAAATCTTCATATTTATAGCATAGTTCTTCCAGTGGTGATGAGGCGCCAATGAATTATATGTCTGGTTTCTTCCCCTTTTATTATTTCCCCATTAAACTCTTGTTTTATTCGATGAAACAATAGTTTAGTGGGGAAATAATAGAAGGGGAAGG
>JAQGAW010001200.1:0-20927 GCA_034698025.1 Phthiracarus crinitus | reverse complement strand
TTTAAAACTTAGTCTACATTTTGTTAATTAGAGAGACTAAACATATCAATCATATAGAATGTGAGGTACGCATATACGACCTCTTACGCTAATCAATAGATTTTATAAATATACAGTGCATACAGTGCAAACTAACGTTTGTTTAAACATCTAATAGTTTTTTTGTATTCAGTGATGTTAAGTCTAAGACTAACACAGACGCAAATTAAATATAATTATAGTTTAACACTGAAACACGTGTCATATAATTAAATTAAGTTAAAGTTATTTTATAAATTAATTCCAATTGAATCTGCAGTTTAATCATAAAGCTATTCTTTGCCAAATATCAAAATAATCAAATCAACAAATAATAAGTTATGTATTTGGTGAAGATAGTTAATAATTAATAATTATTCAGTGTTACTTGATATCATTGCAAACAGTAACACATTTTTACTAAAATCGAAGAACTTGAGCGTTTTGAAATTCTACGGGTAACGTGGAAGTTCTTAAGTTTGAAAATCTTTTCTTGAAAAAACAAGTTTACTTCTTTAAGAAACCTGATCTTTAAGAAATCTTTTCGAAACTTGATCTTAGGGATGCTAATCTTTAAATCGAATTAGACCAAAACGCTTAAGAACAAGCCGTCCTCAAGTAACAAAAATTTTTATATAGATATTATCGTTTTGATGTTGTTTCAGTTTTGCCCCAGAACTTTTCCAATTTGTAATGGAAGAGACTGTCAAAGGTCTCAAAGGGATATTTGTCTTATTTGACGATAAATTCTTTATTTAAAGTTCGACAACTACTGTCAGATTCACAACAAAAATTTATTGTAGGAAAAAAGCAATAATGCAAAAAAGTTTATGTACATGTTATAGATAAACTTGGAATATATATAAGAGCGAATATTTTTTTTAACCCATTTAGTTGTAACCCATAACCGAAAATGTAAAACGGATAAAAATATTTGCGACCGATTTAATGTATAGACATATCAATTATGAGATAACTATTTATTATTATTGTAAGCGATAAGATTGAAATGTTCGAGAAATGTTATTAACAATGTATTCCAAAAATGTAATAAAATACTTTCAGTACTATTAATTGTAATATTTATTTTATTGTAGTAAAAATACATTTCCAGAAAAAAAAATAATTTGAATTATTTTTATTTTTTACTAAAATAAATACACTATATATATATATATAATTGACGAAAAATCAATTATGGATATGATATAATTATTTACTAAAACACGTTCTAGAAAACTTTATAATAGATAATAATTTAATGAAATATTTTGTCGGGATCTGGACCAAGAACTTTAACAAATTTATTAAAAATTATATGAATCCTTATAAATTTTATTTATTTACAGTAAAGATAAAATATATTAACTCCTATATAGAAATTCTTTTATATAAAGGATTAAAAACTTCGTATTGTTCAAAATAAATTATTTTTGAGAACAACAAATTTTAATGGAATACAAATTTCTTTATAAATTTTTTATGTTTATGAATCTTAAAAATGAAACAATTTTAAATCACAATAATAATTAACCAAAAAATTTGAAAATTATGTATTGTTTTAAATTACTCTCGACAATTACGCTTAATACTAATAACTTTGAAATTTTAACTAATAAAATAAAATAAAAACAAGAAGGCTTTTGTAAAGAAATTATAATAGAAAACGCGTTTCTTCCCCAATATAAAACAATAATAAAATTTTCAGTAAAACAATATTTAATAATATTCATATCTTCGAAAAACAAAAATTAAATTTGGGCAAGTAAATATTGAGGAGTCTATATAAATACTTAACTTCAGATAAGTGAATTAACAGTGTACATACATAACAAAACATTAAAATGTCTAATCTACATTGTTCAATTTGTAAAAAATATTTTACGAGAGGAGATAATTATATACGCCATATGAGAACTGTCCATAAAAAATTAAAAGTTAAAAGTGAGGAGGAAACGGAATATTCTGTCAATGAATCTGTCATGTTGGAAAAGGAAGAGTCTGGAAATGATCAGACAGTAGAGGAGGAGTCTGAAGAAGAGTCTGGAAAAGAAGAGAATTCAAAGGAGCAGTCTTAGGAGGAGTCTGAGGAAGAGTCTGAGGAGTTAGAATCTGAGGAGGAAGAGTCTGGGAAAGAAGAGTCTGTAGATGAAAAATCTGAGCAAATGTCAGATGAAGACGATATAATAAGTGATGAGACTATTAAGAATCTTGAAGGTCTTGTAACTGCAGCAGAAGTGGGTATCGTTAATCTTTCAAAACGTCAAATTCGAGACATTGTTTACAAAAACGAAGGTTTTGATGATGTTTCTGACTTAACATTCAGCGATGAAGATTATTCCATAAATCCTGAATCTCTACTTATGTTAAGATCAGTAATCAAGGCTTTTAATGAAGGAAATTTTGATTTATCTTCAAGACGTCTAAATGATATTTTAAACAATTTAAAATCCAAATTACTTCGAATAAATACATTGATGTTATATTATTGAAGAAATATATCAAAAATAGATCAAATCGAGGAGATTACATTCATAAAATGGATTGTTTATCAATGAGAATAAGGTGTTTTTTACAATATGTTTAATATTTAAAACTGGATAAATGGTTTTAACTAGATCTCAATCTCGCTAATCAATGTCGCTTTTGTTGAGCTATTCTACTATATATTTATAGTTTAACTGAATATTTGTCATTATTATTTCTGCTCTCATCGAGTAAACAACGAGTTATTTTATTCAAATCATGGCGAAGGTAAATTCGAATGTGAAAAGGATGTCAAAGAAAACAAAACCACATAAATGTTCACCAATTTGCATTCCTAGTCGTCAAGAAGCTATTCCAATTATACCTGTTTCGTCTGGTGTTTATAGCGGAGTACAATCTGATAGAAGAAAGGCATTTCATAAAAATATTATCAACGATTTAACAAATGAAAAATTAACTTATGGAAAGAAACCGGTATCAAATAATAAATTATAAATTATTGTTGTATCTTAAATGTAATTTTCTTTTAAAATTTCAATAAATAATTTTGATTTATAATTTCAATTGTTTCAAATTATTAAATTAATTATTAATCATTTTAATTTACTATTAAAAGTATTAAATACGAAAATACGTTTTCAAAACGTATTATGCTTCTATAGGGTATAAATAGAACAAAAGCCTTGTAAAAAGTCATTTAACACTAAAACTCGAAAGAGAAAGGTTGTTCTCAAGTTAACATAAATTTTTCAATTATGGCTTATAAGTTATTAAATGGTATGTCAAAGACGGATATTTCTGGATTAACTGAAATTTTTAGCAAAACGTTTAGAGAAGTTGGAATATTTCAACATATTATTAAAGCTAATTATAAAGATATCGACAGTGGAGAAATTCATTTCGATAATATATTTGTTGATATACGACTTTGGGTAGATGGTAATTCAACTCCATTCCATTGGGTTCCAAAAGAATTCCATATTGGGAATTTGAAGATATCGTTACAAAACATGGATGTCTAAATGAGTTAAAATGCATTAAAGATGGTGGCCAAATATATTTTCATCAGATATTAACATTGAATTCATCAATTCAATACAACTTATTGTTGTTAACATGGAAAAGATAAATACTTTACAAATCGATTTAATTGAAACATTTGTAAATTTGGTATACGATAAAATTGAATTTACTAATGTAAATTGTAATTATTCTCTTAAATAAATTAAATAATAATTTAGATACATTTAAGTTTTTAATTATTAAATAAAACAATTTTTAAAAGCGTATTTTTGTCTGTTTAATTTTTCTGGAGATTTAGTGTTCCCTAGTGACGCATGAGTTATGCTAATGTGATGATCATTGGTAGATTATGTTAGGTTAGGTTAGTTTATGGTTTAGCTTGGTATGTTTGTATGTTAGGTTGAGCTCGGTTCTGCTCGATTCAAATCAATTCAATTCGGTTCGGTTCGGTTCGGTTCGGTTCGGTTCGCTTAGGTTAGGTTAGGTTAGGTTAGGGTTAATTACTTTGGTTAAGCCGGGTTGGTTAGGTTAGGTTAGGTTAGGAATAGATAGGGTTGGGTTGTTTGGATTAATGCATTGCGTAGTACCGAATTGCGTTTCAGTACTACACTCTATACAGTGCACAGTACAGCATAGCTATGCGTCGCGAACTGTGTCATACCATAGCGTTAGCATTGTAACGCTTTTAGTATTCCAGTGCGTCAGTTTATCCTAAAATGATAGCACGTCTTCGAACCGCACACAGTAGCGCATACAGCATTGCAATGCGTTGCGCACTATGCCTTAGAATAGCGTTAGCAGCGTAACACATTTAGTGTTACATTGCTTCAGTTTATCATAAACTGATAGCTCGTCATCGATAGGCACACAGCATAGCATATTTATATATACAGTGCATCGGTGTGTCCTAAACTGAAAGTAGGTCACCGACCGGCAATGTAGGATATCTCTACTTACTTGTAGTAATAAATTTAGTTTAGAATAGATAGTATTACACAAATAATGTAGTGACTTAAGGTCACATACACCACATCTTTCTTGATTAATCATGTTAGCTTATAAATCTAAATTATTATTTAATATCATTAGTCATAAAAATAATTTGACATAAACCGCAGGCACTGAATACAGCCCAATTATATAATATATTATTTTTAAACAAGATATGAATTTCTCTCCTTTATATTTATTAACAATTTATTTATATTTGTTATATAGATTTCAAAAAGTGTTATTTTACATATTTAAAAAAAGTTAAAAGTTTAAATTCAATTAGAAATTAGTATGTTGTTTTGATCATTTAATGACAAGGACTTAATACATCTAAAAGTTTTTGTAAAAGTATCATTTATTCAAGTTTTAATGTCAAGTTTATAGTAGTGTTGTTTCGTTTTTTGAAAGTTAAGAGCAAAAGCAAAATTTTCTTTGACTTTTACTTCCGCTTAAGCAAAAGTGAAATACAATTGAAATAAAAAATTAAAACAAAAGCGAAAGTGAAAGTGAAAGTGAGTTAAATTAAAAAAATTTATGAAAGCAAAAGCGAAAGTGAGCTAAATTTAAATAAAAATTAGAAAGCAAAAGTTAAATACAATTGAAATTAAAATTGTGAATACGAAAGGAAATAATAAACTAATTTTCCTTTTCTTTGAAATTTATATGAAAAAGCGAAATAAAAAAGCAAAAGCAAAATACAATTGAAATGTAATTTTTAAATAGCAAAAGGGAAATAAAGCAAATTGAAAGTAATTTTCGGAAGCACAAGTGAATGTCAATTTAAATTAAAATTGTGTTTGAAAGCGAAAGTGAAATTAAGCGAAATTTTTAAAAAATTGGAAAGCAAAAGCGAAAGAAAATTTAAATCAAAAATTTAAAAATGAACAACACTAAGTTTTAGATAAAAACATTTTATAAATAGTTCAATAGTTTTACGCCTAGTTTTAACATCATACGACGTTATAAACTATATTTTGCAGTTTAATTATATTAGAGTTTTTTGTTTTAACAATTTATAAGAGTTGAGTGTATTTTATATATTTGTTTCAAGCAATATAATTATTAATTTATTTTAATTTTGATAATATATAAATTTTTTATAATTAAATATAAATCATGGATATTTTAATTTGAAATTTAAAACTGATACGATATAAATCTGTGAACTAAAATATTATTGATTTTTGTTAATTTTAATAAAATTGTTACTAAAATTTATATTGTTAAGATAAGCTGTAAATTATTATTTAAACCAAATTTTAAATAAAGAAAAAATTGATATATTTAAATATTGGAAGGATTACACTGTAATTTTAATTTTTTAAGATGTGTAAGTTAGCGATTACATATAGCTCTACATAATGAAAGGATGAGAAAATTTTAAAAGTTAATGATTCATAAAATTATAAATTCAAAAATTAAAGTAAAATTTTAGTAAGTACTTTATTATTCTCACATTTTAGCTTATAAATCGTGTAGATTTAGCGACTAGAACGTAAGAGTGTATTGATAAATTGCGCTTAAATTATTTGAATGTTTATAACATCATTTTAAAATTTTTTAACATTAAAAAGACGTTAATGCGTATGAAATTTCCAATATTTGATCGTTATTGTTTAACAATCAGTCTTTAATTTTACTTATAAGCTTAAAGACTAATTTCATTTAATAGTATCTCTAATTTCAAATAAATTATTACAAAAATACTATTTGGATGCAGAATCGTATATATAGATTTAGGAATGTTATTCTGTGCAGTCTATATTTATTATGGGAATTATGCTTTTCTAAATTTTTAACTAATTTGTGTTGTTTTGAATTTTAAAGAAATAATAAAGGAAAAATATTCTTATTCAAAAAATGTTTAAACGTTTTTAAATTGAAAACTAATTTACTTCCAATAAAAATATTAATCTAAACAGACCCAAAAACTTTCGTTTCACACTAATAAAAAATGTTACCATAATCTCATTAGCATTTATAATGATTTATAATAAACTTATATTTTCAAATATTTAAGCTGATAAAGCTTATAATAAATGATTAATAAAAATTAAAATTCTTTTTTAAAAATAAAGAATATTCTGTACATTTATGCTTGATGCCATACATGTCTATCTGAATTCTCGTTTTTAGAAAAATAAAAACAAGTTCAGCTAAAATTTGTATTTATTAAAATAAACTTATATTAATTTTAAATTTATAAAATATTTTTTTAATAGAGTTTTGAGCGATTTACAATAGCTGATTCTATTATTATAATTTTTCTAAATTTTCTTCTGATAAGTTAGAATGTGCAAATAATTAACCTTGTTAGCAGTTACATAATTTATTTTTCAATATTAAAGGTGTGGCATTGTACAATTTATGCACTCGTTTACATCACTGTATCTCATATGTTGTTAATAGTCGGTTTTATTAAATTAAATTAAATGCGTTTCAATAGTATTAATTAAACGAATATTTCGAATTACGCGATTTTTTGACTAAATTAGTTAGAATAATTGTAAATTTCAAACAAATAGTTTATTTTAAAGACACAATTTCACACCTTTAAACCCATTTTTAATATATTATTTATCATTCTTCAAAAATTTTTGGCTCATTTTTGTACGTTTAACCACAATATATAACATATCTTTTGCTAATAATTAGTAAACGTTAAACCATATATTCAATCCTTTAACCCTCCAGCAGTAGTGAAAGTCGATGGCATAAGGAATGTCGCTAATGTAAACCAGTCTCTGGCTGTTGTGTTACCGTTAAGGCCATCATATATGTCAATTAATAGTTTTTCTGACGTCATATTTTCGCAAATTACAATATTCTCTTCGTTTTATTGCGGTTGTGTTTCTGTATGATATGCTTCTTCGCGACATGTTTCAGGAATTTGAGGCAATGATGATAAGAACGGATCAAAAACCAATGAATTGAGATCTGCAACGATTGTTGAGTTGTTGAATATTTCAGATCGTTGGTTATGATGCGAATCTTTTGTGTCCTCAATATTTTCCCCAAATTTGTCTTCTGTTAGTGAGATTTCACTGTAGTTTACTTTAGGCAAATCTCGAAACCAATTGGTCATGTTATGAATGTGCGTCTGTTATCGCCAAATAAAAACTTTTCCTCGATTTCGAATAGAGAGTTTAGTGTAATCGCAATAGAGTTCCTACCGACTGCGCCACCTGTAGCGTCACTGGAATTTGTACCTCAATAATATAGATATCTATTGCCAAAGGGTTCTAAATAAAGATCGCTTTAGTCTTATTTAACACCGAACACGCCTTTAATCAAAACCAAAGATTAGATTTTATTATCGCAAAATGCGTTTAGTACGAAACAGTAATATGAGAGAATCTTAACTGCACAGCGTTAGAATTAAGAGTGTTTATATAATGCTAGGAGACACATTAATTGAGCCTAATTGTCGCATAGTAATAACGTGCTAGTAAGCATTGCTCAAGGCTATAATACGTAGTGTATAAAGAGAAATGCATATTATTGATGTAATATAAACTATTAATAATAATAGTTACTATGTATCATTTCAAAGAGAGGAGTGACTAATGGGTCACTACAAATTATTAATTCAGTTGTTTCTCCATTTAAGGGAAAATCAAGAAATTGAGGCAACTTTGATATTTATATTTAATTTATATACTGTAAAATATTATATATAAATAAAGTTTATTTATATTTTAAAATCAAATAGTACTAATGATCATGTAAAATTATTATAAATGTTTAGATTGGTAAGCTGTTAATAATTTTGTAATCTTTACTACTGCCTTTATAATAATTAGTTTATGCTTAAAATTTATGACTCATTTCTGTTATGAAAGAAATAATATGAAAGTAAATTGATATATGCTTGTAATTTATTTTCTTCGAAATGTCTATTGTCAATAAAAATACATTTTTTCCATTCAAATTTATTTTATAAAAATTCATTATAAAAAGTGGTGAACGTATATCATTATTTGTCACATATTGAAGAGTTTCGTAAATTTTTACAAATTTTTCTAAAAGTTATAATAAACAATGCATTTAAATTATTTTTTATAAATATAAATTTTATCAAAGTATGTTTAATTTTTATTGTTTTCAAATTACTCTTGTTAGTTACTTAATATGTTTGTTAATATATGCAATAGAATAGATAAGAATATTATGATTATCTGGACAGACAATATATTTATAAAATTATTTTTGTGTATTTTCGCATTTTTATAATTTTTATATAATTTTCAGTTATTGTTTTAAAGAGAATAATAAATTAATTTTTAAAATTTAAATTCTATCATTGAGTGAAATATTGTATATAGATATTTGATTGTTATTTAAATTTCTACAGTCTGATTGTATGGGCTCACTCTTTATATTCATAAAGGGATTTTAATTGAACTTTATATTAATAAAGATTTTTTTATGATTGTAAGCTAAATTAAAAATTTTGTTGTTATGAAAATTCATTGTTCTCAAAACGCATATTTTAAATTATATTTATTAAAGCGTGGAGAATAACAATATTCTATAATATATTAAATGCCAACTTTATAACACAGAATTTTATCAGCAGTGTATCTTATATATTCAAGAAATTTAAAATCTTATAGAAAAATTAGATAATTGCTAAAATTACGGTGATTAATTCTTGTGTCCAATTAATTTTATAAAAATATTTATATTAAAAATCATTAAACACATTTATTTGGAGTTACAGTTTAAAAATTAATTAAAATTGAATAAAACAGTTATGTTTACTATTAACTAACTAAAATGTGTTTTAAAATGTTAAATAATCTATAAATATAATAAGTAAAGTGAATATTTTATTATGTTTTATTTGTCAAGGGAAAGTAAAATATTTGAAAACGTATTTGATACTAAAGGTAATAGTGAGAGCGGCGAATTGGCTATAGAAAGCGACGACAATTCTGTAATCATGACAGGTGTTCATCCTAAAAGAAAATCTACAAAATACTTCACAAAAGCCAAGAAAACTAAATCAAGTGGTAAGCTATTTTATGAATAAGTTATAATACTTAAATTTTAAACTATCATTTAAATTTTGAAATAATTCTGCCAGCAGTTGAGGGTTTAGAAGAATTAATAACTAATAAAATTTCTATCCTGAAAAAAGATGGAATCGGTTTAAGTGGAAATGGTAAGATTCTTGTTTTCTAAAAAATTAGAATATGGGGAATATAAAGTAGTATATTCATCCTTATCATACAAACCTGATGCAAATATAATTCTAAATTTAATTCAAGCAATGAGTGTTTTGAATAAAAAAGTTAAAAAATAAGCTTATTTTAAAATAAAAGATGTAAAATGAGATTTTTATTCTTTTAAATAATTAAACTTTTAAATAATTTGTTTTGATTTTATCTTTTTTATTACAAATATATTTTATTTTATGACGAAATATCGGTAAACAGTTGCAAAAAATAAAGTAAAAACCCATTGACTGCGGCATATTCAGTTATATTTTGGTATATTCCGAAATAATTAAATTTTTATATCGATTAATTTAAATTGAAATTAATAAGAATGAAAAATTCAACATTTTTGAGTGGCATATGCCGATTTAAATAAAAAACTATATTACTTACAAAATAACGAAAATGTTTAGATATAAATATCAAAGTTAGAAAACAAAACGTTAATAATAGCAGCGAGCGATAAAAGAGAGCAATATTACCAAAAACTATTGTAACTTAAAACTATCTTAATCACCAACTATGATACTTACGAAACATTAAACTATAATAATTTAATATAAATTAACAAAACATAACGAAAATAATGATAGCGAGCGATTGAAAAGAGCGACCGACCAAAAACTATCATAAATTAAAAATGAAAAGTCAGATATTACGATCGATTCGAACTTGTTTTTTATTATTTAGAGTTGAAGAAAAATTCGATTAAATCATTTTTATTTAAATCGGATAATAAATTTAAATTTCTATTTAATTTTTAAGAAGCAAAGTAAGAAATAATTCTAATTAGTTCGTCTTATTAGAATATTTTAAATTCATTTTAAGTTCGTCTTAATTTCATTTAATTTTACAATTTTAAAATTAGAATTATTTTACAACAATATAATAAAAATTTTAGATTCCAAAAATACTTAATACAGGAAAAATTTGACTTTAATTTTGAATTAAAATAGATTATTACACAATGTGGGCTCATTAGGTATGTTCATATTCTTTCTAGTTTTTAATTAGTTCCCTTTTGTTCATCAAACAATTGTAGTGCTTTGTTTGATTACTGTCTTCCTGTCCATATTATTTTATTATATAATGTTTCAGTTTCATTTTCAATAACTTTTTTTTGTTAAAATTTTATTAAAAAAAACAATTATAATACTCATACAAAATAAAATTTAAAAAAACAAACAAATAGTGTTTTTTATTTTCCGATTTAAAATAATTTTAGAAGTTACTATGCCAATATATAATAAATATACTATTTTATATTATTTAAATTGTCTAAATAATTTTAATTTACAGTTAATATATATTTTTAAGAACTTTATAGTTTTCATAAATTTAAAATTTTTTATTGTTTGCAATTAAATTAAGTAATTATATTTTAAATTTGATGATCGTAAGGGCAATAAATCTCGATATTATATTAAAGAAAATTTGATTCACTTTATTTATATAGAAAGAAGGACACATGATATGCTATTTATGTTACTTAAACCATATAATTATTAATTTATAATATAGATTAGGATAATTTATTTAGTTCAATTAAAATTAGATTTTTTAAAGCGATGAGATATAATTTTTAAATAATAATTTAAATTAGTTTCTAAAGAATATTTAAATCAAAACAATACCTTTTAGAAATAATTTTTATTAAATTAACGGATTATGAAAATAAAATTTATTTATTTAAAAAATTAGAATTAGAAAATATTTAATTATTGTTATTTTATACAAGAAAATGTGAATTAATTAATGTTGTTTTATTGTAGAATTTAAATTTAAATTTTCTTTTACTTTTTCTTTTTAAAAATAATTTAATTTTACTTTACTTTTACTTTTCTTTTAATGTCAAAAAAGTCATTTCTTTTACATTATATTCCAAAATAAGAAATATATAATATAATATATTTATGTATAATATAAGTCTGTATAATATTTTTGGCATTTGAATTATTATATATATATATATTTGTTGCACAACTATTAACGGAATACAATATATATAAAATCTAAACATGAGTAAGATATCGCTATCTACAAGTTTAATAGCCAAATAAACGCCAGGTGAAATTTTCCAAAATTTTATTGTAAACGTAAATCGATTCCGGTTGTACACTAATTGTGAATATCAAGCATGGAAAGGATACCGGTGACAACTAATATATATGCCAAAAAATAGCCTGTTTAGTTTTTCCCGATTTTTCCGGTACATCAATTCCCGTTCTACACTATATGCGAATTTCATAATAAGGTATTACTCGTATAGATTGTCCTTAAGTTTTCCACAAATTTTGTAAAATACATTCTCGGTCTATAATAAATGTCATTTTTAAAAATGAATTTAATTGTAAAATATTTACATAAATACTCTTAAAATTAAAACACTAATTAAAAGTTTTTGGATTATTTCAGTTAAAATTTTAATTAAAATTTTAACATTTTTAGTAATCCATCAACTTCATTTTTAATAATACAAGGATAATGCATTTTAATATTAAACTTTTAAAGAAAAAATATTTATTACAATGTCAGACAAATTTATTTAATTATATAACAGTAATGACGAATCGCTAATATTCCTAGCTTATCATAAATTAGCAAAAATAAAGCATTATTAATAAATAACAAGAACGACACATTCACAGAGAGCTGACTTTCTGACTTTATATTATGAGTCTTTAATTCAATAGTTCCCGAGTTATCAAATCCCTTTATTAATATAAAGAATAGATGGAATCCCTTTATTAATATAAAACTGACCACATACAAACAGACAGACAGACAGACATGGTCAAATCCATAAGCTGGACTTCTTTTCAAGTAAGTCAGCTAAAAAATTTTATCTTATTATCATTTATTCTTTACAATTCAATTGAAGTTAAATTGTAAAATATTTACAAAATACTCTTAAAATTAAAATACTAATTAAAAGTTTTTGGATTAATTCAAATTCAAATTTAAATTAAATTTTAAACATTTTTAGTAATCCATTAACTTTAAATTTAATAATACACTTATTTAATTTATGTTGAGTGGAATAGACGTACAAATAATCAGAATAATAATAATGGAAATTTATATTTTTAGTAAAAGAATAAAGTTATCTCTTAATCAATTTTAAATTATATTATAAAATAAAAAAGATCACTAATTTATTTTCATTAAAGTGGAATCGCCGTACTAATAGTCAGAATATTAATAATGGAAATTATGTTATATAAATAATGAATATAAATTTTATCTTAATCCCTTTTTACATTTATTATAAATAACAAAAGATCAATTATTTAATTTCGGTAAAGTTGAATAGCCTCACTAATAGTCATAATAATAATAATGGAATTTTATATTTTTATTATAAAGATTAAATTTATCTTTTAATCAATTTTAACTAATTTTATAAAATAACAAAATATAACTTATTTATTTTATGTTGAGTGGAATAGTAGTACTAATAGTCAGAATAATAATAATGGAAATTTATATTTTTATTACAAAGAATAAAATTATCTCTTAATCAATTTTAACTTATATTGTAAAATTTGTTTATTAATTTTAATTAAAATTGTATACAATTAAGCGTTGCGACTGCACCGTTAGCAAACGGGTAAAATCTACAGCACATGCGTCGATGCATGCTCTGCATAACAATTTTCGGCGGCAATAACAACAAAAGTCTCTTTTTGTTGAACGTTATTTTAAATCTATAACAATTTTAAATTATATTATAAAAAAAGATCACTTATTTATTTTCATTAAAGTGGAATCGCCGTACTAATATGCAAAATGTTTATTGCATCGTTACTTCGGTCCTAATGTGTTCGACTAAAAAAGAATTACCATTGTAATACCGGGTTAGCTCGATAACCGTCAAACATTTTACTGACACTGATGGGATTAGTAGACTCAAGCTTTACTCTAAAAGGAAAGAACCGATGTTTGTTTATTTACCAGAATGCGATGCTGTTGAAATCCGATGTTTACCCATGTTTTAGTCGACAGACCAATAGGAGTTAGAAGAGATGGTTGACGACGAGTTGGTCCATTAGATTGAGATGTCACAGTCTTTAATTGATTCTGAGACACCGGTTATTCCTCACGAAATCAATATTTCTCTTTATTTATTTAAAGGATAAAGTTTTAAAAAATAAAAATAGTAAACTAAATATATTTTTTTCTTTAAATTTGTAAAATAAGTGAAAATGTTAGACTGAATTTTAGTTTCAGTATTTAACAAATTAATATTTCCCTTTATTAGTTTAAATGATAAAATTTTAAAAAATAAAAATAGTAAACTAAATATATTTGTTTCTTTAACATTGTAAAATAAATGAAAATGTTACACTGCATTTTAGTTTCAGTATTTAAAAAATCAACATTTCATTTTGTTAGTTTAAATAAATTTTCTAAAATTTGAATTATTTATTTTAAAATATATTTATATTGAATTGTAAATAATAAATGATACTTATATAAATTTTTATTTTTATTTACAATGCTGTAATTTCGCTTTTTTATTGTAAGCTAATAATGGTGGCGATTCGTCATTAATGTTATTTAATTAAATAAATTTTCAAAAATTTGAAATCTATATAATTTTTCTTTAAAATTTAAATAAAAAAATGAATTATACTTATATAATTATACTTAGAAAAATTTTTTTCTTTAATTACAATGAATAGTTTTTGCTATGTAAAGGGAAAGCTAGGAATTGTTGCGATTTGTCATTACTGTTATTTAATTAAATAAATTTTCTAAAATTTGAATTATTTATTTTAAAAATTATTTATATTGAATTATAAAGAATAAATGATACTAAGATAAGTTTTTATTTTTATTTACAATGCTGTATTTTCGCATTTTTATTGTTAGCTTGGAAGGGTGGGGAACATATATGTTAATAAAGAACAAAGTAAACACCTTAAGTGTATTAAATTTCTATTTATTCGTTAAAAATAAACGGTTAATCATTTAACAGCTAACATTTTATTTGTTAAAATTATTTATTATGAGTAAAATTTTGTAATTCTATTTTAAATATAAGCAGCTTGATATCTAATTAAATTCTATTTTAAATAAGTTTAAAATTTCATAATATTCCATATTTTTAAGCTAGTTTCAAATATATCATTTAAAAATGTTGAGAAAGATGATTGTTAAATTATTTCCATTTTTATAGATTTAAAATTTTTAATAGAACTTCTATTATTTACTTAAATTAATTTTACAGTTTATTAGAAAGAATTTAATTTCTTATAAAATTTCTATAAAACTATAAAACATTTATAATTTAAGATATTTATATTTTATATTAATATGCAAATCAATTTTTTCATAAATTGTCATCTATTCATTCTTGAAATTATTTTTAAATTTTTGAAATGAAATTTAAAATATTTACTTTAATTAAGCTGAATTTTTTATAATTTGACAAAATAATTACAATATATTTAAACATTTAATAATTTATTAATTAAATTTTAACTTTAATATTTACTTTTATAATTATAATTTAAAGTTTTAGAATAAAATAATTAATGTAAAATATCTTTTGAGAAATATCATAATTAATTTTTTACTTTCATTCAGATGGATACATATGTTTATAAATAAGATCATTTTTAATCTTAATTTTTAGTATATATTTGACTAAATAATATATTTATAAAATCAATCCAATATAAAAACAATTAATTTTGTAAAATCCTTAATCGCTCACAAATTTAGATAATTATCACGTGGATATTTCCGAAACAGAACATGGTGTATTTGTATCGCAAAACAAGCTATTTATTCACATATAAGTAAGAGTTGACCAATTATATTCAATAATACATTTAGGGCAATGCTATTCAATCGACTAATGTAAATAATATTAAAATTTTTTGAAATAAAATTAGAAATAAAATTAAATTAAAAAATTAAAATAAAAACAAAAATATTATTTAATTAAAAGTTAAATCGAAATAAAATTGAATTCTCAAAAATGTTAAATTGTAAAATTAAAATAAATATAATTAATTAAAAACAGTAAATTTAAAACTAAGTTGCCATAAATTATGTGTTATAGACTATATTACAGCATATAAGCAGCAAAAATTCTTTATTAAACTATTTTCATGTGGCATATTTCACAAAATCACTGTAATTCGGTTATCGACAGTGAAATTCTACTGTTTCACTATTATATGGTAATCGAATTATGAGTTTTATATAATATTACCAAAATATTTGTCCCAGTCGATATTAGAGTCACGGAATTGCATATGTAAAAAATTCACTATTATATGGTTTTCAAGTAGCTGATAGCACAAAATATGTGTTCTATTCGATATTACAGCCACTGATCAACAGATGCCTAAACTGAACTATTATACGGTTTTTAAGTATAATAACGGGTGACAACTTATAATAGAGCGCATTTGTTTTTGAATAACTTTTTTATTTTACTGAATTTACTTATAAATTATGAATCATATATAAGCTAAAACTTGGGAAATTTTTTTACAAATCACATTTATAACCATTTTTTTGATAAATATTGCTGAATTTTATAAACGATTCCGATTTGACTTTTTCTAAAACCTTTTTTATTGTTATGTTTTTAATCTTAACTTCTAAAACTGCGTTCAATTGATTCAAATCTTGAAACATATCAAATAAACATTAAAAATCCCCAAAATAGTCGGATTCAAACATTTTATGGTGAAATTCATGCAATAGTATCACTTGGTTTTAATAAACTTAATTACATCAAATGAACAACAGATTCCGCCACAAAATGTGGGATAAATACTACATTATATATATGTAATATTTGTGTTTAGTGAACATAATTTTTGGACAAAATAATGTTATAAACAACTCCTATCTTAGAATGAATATTCTTCCAGAACTTTATTAATCAATATTTGCAAATAATAATTATGTTTTTAGCGTATTTTGGAATCAATAAAAAATATTTTCAGTTTAATTTAAATGAATAATAAAAATGTTTCAAAATATAACTTTAATATTTTGTGCATTGTAGTATAGTGAAAGAAATGTTTGCCCCTTTCAGAGTTTACTAATTAGAAGTTTTACTCTTAAAAACTTTGAATGTAGTTTATTAGAGTTTTAGTCATCAATATTAGTCATTTTAGAATTAATTTTTAGACTTCAATAAAATTATATTGTATTTCAAAGACATTCATAACACTTTCAAAAGATATTAACAGCTAATGCCATTCTATTTGGTAATTTGTCGATATTTGCGGTAGATGCCAAACTATTTCGTTAATTTTAGATATTATTAGACATTGTCAGCAAAAGCCACTCTATATTTATTTTTTCAAAGATAGCAGTCTTTTTTGTTCTTTATGTTAATAAAGGGATTTTTTGAAAAGAGGATTTTTTGAAAAAAAATTAGTAGATATGAGTCTTTTTTGAATATAAATCCCTTAATTAATATAAAGAAAAAATTCCCTTATTAAATATAGAGAAATGGTAAAATACCTTAATAAACATAAATACCTTAAAGACATAGGGGTCATTATAGTATGTGACAGACGGACGGACAGACAGACGTACAATGTCAAATCCATAATATTATTTTTGCAAAGTATTATAAAAAAATTAAAGGTAAAAGTAAAACTAAATATTGAAAATTATAAACACAATTTAAAACAATCGCAATAATTTATCATATTGTCTAATCTTATTTATTTAAGAATCAGTTTAACAAATATTTATGTTATATTGATAAAGGTATACCAATGCTTTGGACCGTGTTTAATGATAAAACTGTTGAACTATTTTGCATCATTCAATAGCGTTAAAAATATTTATACGGATAAAATACTTCAATTAAAAACTTTATAAACTGTAAAACACTATCCTTTATCATTTTATTATTACGTATGAAAGATATTTAAATATTTATTGGATTAAAACAATAATCCGATATCTCTTTTGCCGACAATTTCTAAAGAATTATTCAGCTAAAATTTGTATATTTAAATTAAAATTAGAATTACACTTTGTACGAAACTTAAGAATGAAATGGAATCTTTTGCGACATTGTCATCGATCAAGAGTGGAACAAGTTCAACAACGTCAAGTGGGATCAATTTAAAAGCCATCAAGAAGTTTCATTGTTGGTGATCCGTTTGGATTAGGGATTTCCGCCCTAAATAAAATAAGTGGATTGAAGGCTCCTTTTCCGAAATACTTTTTCCGCGGAATTACAAAGTGTAAACTGTGGTGGGAATATTAAAACGTCATCTCAACCATATCCGAAAACGTATATTTGATCTGGTGGATTAACGCATCACAGACTGAAAATGAATTGGACACATCTACTAGTGATATAAAAGGATTATTGGATTCTACCGAACAATCAACTGAAGTCAATGAATCATTGAAGGAGCAAGCGATTAGTCCGGTCTGTGATGTAATGGGCTAACGCGTTCACCTGTGACCACTAACTGGTGTGGGTTTGAACCCACAGAGCGCCGTATTAAGCTACGCTCTCCCCAGTCATGTCACATCTTAGAGGACAGATGTGGTGTTGGTTTCGGCGGTGTACACGTTAATCTGTGACCGCAGCTCTACTAAGCTATACGACGCGATTGATCGAAGACCCCTTCTCATTGAGAAGTCATATGGATAGCACCCTCCCCTGTCTCGGATCAATCTAAGTCGGTCTCGAATACTCACTCGAAACTGTAAACGCACTAAAAAATGTGAAAAAAGCAGACTTCGGGGGTAAACAACAATAACAAGAAGCAAGCGATTACAATACGGACAATATTACAGAACCAGCATCTGACGATACTATTGTTTCTCCAGAAGTACCTCAACCTATACAGCCTCCACGTAGAAGTACAAGACTCACTAAACGCAATGATCGATAAAAGACTCAGTGACGTCATATATGCGGTGGAGGAAATGTAGTGTATGTGAACTTCAGTCACATCACTATAAACTGTTAAACGTTTCATACTTTGACTGTACTTCTAGTTACAACTAGAAGTACAGTAACACACATTAACTTTCACAATTAGTCAGAATTAGTGTACACGTTATGAATTATTACTGCTTTACTTTATTAGTCATAACTTATGCCTCTAATGTATTAACGTATTAAACGTGTCACTCAATACTTAACTTTCAATGTTTTTACATTAAGTGATCCAAGCTTTCACGTTCACTGTATTTCAATGCTAACTTATATATCGTTATAAAAATTGTTTTGTATGTTAATTGGTTGCCTATTCCTTATGCGTATTTACTGCTAATGTTAAGCATAGGTTTCACTTACGTGAACAGTTGTAAGGTTAGTGGTCTCGTGTTCTCGTGGTTCTTCTTATTTTTCTTCATCAGTGGTCATTATCACCGCCGCACACTTCGGTAGTAACATACATCGTCCGACTACAACTAGTCAATACACTACAAGTATTCAATTCCTTTTTAATTTTAATTTTTAACTTTTTGAATATCCAATTTTTAACTTTATCATTAATATTCAAATACATCCGTCTATTTGATGTTCTTCATTCATTTTACTAACATTTTCTGACAGATATCAAATGCTATAATCGATATCAATATGTATAAAACTCTTTTTCAATTACTCAATATGTTAATGCTTTGCGCTTTAATAGCGAGCATATTATTTAATATCTGTCCAACTAGACTGTACGGCGCTTAGGCCTACAGGCACGTTCTATTTTTGCAATTATTGAGTATATCCACTAATCAATATTGTTGCCTTCATTATATCACTAGAATAATACGCCGGTTAAAATTCGTTTGTGATACGAGTCTGAACTGCATCAGTATTATTAATTGATTCATTTAATGGTTTAGATTGACAAGTGTAATAATCTAAATCTGGAGAATTGCAATGAAATAGAAAAATCAATTAATATCACTTAATATCAAATATA
The DNA here is from genome assembly GCA_034698025.1 of Phthiracarus crinitus. Taxonomy (NCBI): domain Eukaryota; kingdom Metazoa; phylum Arthropoda; class Arachnida; order Sarcoptiformes; family Phthiracaridae; genus Phthiracarus; species Phthiracarus crinitus. Next base: position 1,252 of record JAQGAW010001200.1, on the reverse strand, counting down.
ACAAAATAGAGTGGCATCTATCGAAAAAGTCTAATAATAACGAAAAATAACGAAATCGAGTGGTTTCAGCCGTTATTATCTCTTAATAACTAATAATGACAGCGAATTGAGTGATTATAAACTAATTAAAAATCAAACTGCAAAGTCATATATTATGCCCGTATCGATCTTGTTTTATATTGAGAATTTTTGAGGATAAGATTCGACTTAACTCTTAACTTTGATTTTTCCCTTATTACTTAATTTTAAACTTAACTTTAACCTGTTAACCGGTCAATTCAAAAGTTAAGCCGTTAAAATTTGCATCTCTATGTATGATTAAAACATTTTTATTAGTCTTAACTTAGAAATGATTTTTTCTTATTCCTTTCCATTAATGCGAACGGTACAGAATCAAAATTAATTTTTTTAATAAAATATCTAAATTAACTATTTCGTTTTTAAAATAATAGTTAGTAAACTAATATTATCTAAATTCATACTATGTGTTTACAATTATTTATGGTTTTAAGTCATAAATTAACACTATCTAAAAATATTTTAGTAATAAGCCAAAATTTACAGAGAATACTCTATTTGAGCATATTTAATTAAGACACTAATATTTAAATAAATCATTTTAACGACTTGTTACTTTATCTTTAATTTAAATAATCTACATTTATTAAAATTGTTTAAATCTTAGAATCAGATTATTTGTGCAATAAAACAAATTCAAAACTTCAACAAATATATTGTAATTAACATTTTAAGTCATTTTAAAACATAATTATTATTCAACAATTTGTTTAAATTGATTATAAATTTTCAGAAAATTAATAAAGATAGGGCTTCTTTTAACCAATTATAAATATAAAACATATAAAATCAAACTCAAAAATGGTTATATTAATGTTTTACAGTTATAAGGGAAAAACTTTACTTTTATTTTTACACGAATCATTTTATCTTAAATAACAATAAATTATAATGAATTGTGGTTGAACTAAACATTTTAAAACCATTGTAATATTTAACAAATGAAAAGCAAATTTTGTCAAAAATAATATGAAAGTCTTATTTATATTTATTTTTAAATTAGGAATTTTTATATTAAAATTAGTTTTAAAATTTTGAACTGTAAAAAATATTTTTCCAATAACATATAATTATGATTTATAGTATATATACAATAAAATTGGTAAAAAAGCGTCAATAAATTATTTTCGTTATATATTTGTTGGATAGGGTTTTCCTTTTTTAGTCAAAAATA
>JAQGAW010001199.1:0-20930 GCA_034698025.1 Phthiracarus crinitus | reverse complement strand
TACCGTACCGTTACCGGAGCTAATATCCAAATTCACTGTCGTACCGCGATAATGAACAAAAATTTTCAATCACTAATGGTAAGCTTATATCGCTTAATACGTTTAAGCTTTTAGCAATCATATAAGCCATCGTTACTGTTGTACGCTTTTGATTAGAATTTTTTATTCCAAGAAATATGGAAATGTTCGATGATTAAAGTATTGCTTAATTTAAAAATTTTGCTCAAGTATTTTATAAAAGTATTAAAAAGTATTTATTTAATCTATCGTTTAATCTTAATTTATGCGTTCGAAAAAACCAATATAGACTGAGTTTGGAAAAAACCGTTTACTGTATTTGCTAATTCACTAAAACTCAGATATAAAAGGTGTTAATTATAGATATTTACGGTAAAAACTACTAAATGCCAAAAAAATAAATTTATTAAGTTTTTGTCAAATTTCCAGAATCACATCAATAAAGCGTTTTTTCAGTTTAATAAACCTAAGTTAAAATATTCGAATTTCGAAACCACTTAACATTCATCAATCATTTGGGTTTGAGAATCACTTTCAAAGTTGCGAATTACTTTCAACAAAAAATCTTTTAGTAAATATACGGAAAAAGCACTCACTTTTGCTATGATATTACCAATTTATTTAATATAGCGTTCGTTTGAATCTTTGATATTTTTAACCTTTTATTGCTAACATTTCCTTGTTTAACATATTTGTTAAAAATCCATCAGTATATAGAAATTAACACGTTTTTAAAATTAAATGTTTTATTAATGAAAGCGATATTTTGCTAAAAATATCGAAACAAATATAAATTATTTGATGAAAAATGATTCGTATGTAAATTTTCAATGGAAATTTTATACCATAAAATATTGCATTTTATATTTAAAAAGGTAATAAAGTCCAAAAGATAGTGATGGATATTTGCGAGATCACTATATGAAAGAATTATAAAAATTTTAATGGACTTTAGTGATTTGAGCTCAAATATTAAAATAATGCTCAGTTTTAGTCAGTGGTGCATAACGCTCGAGCTAATCGCGAGTTCCAGCGTAGACTTGCAAAACTGTTTTAAAAATTAGAATTGGAAAAATTTGAAAAGTGGAACTTATAAAATCGGCAATTTCTGTGTGTAATTTGTTTGTGTGTGAATCCTTCATTAAATACTTCTAAAATTTAATGTTAAATCATTGCGATAATCATTCACTTATCAAAAAGTGAAGTCTCTATGAATTATTGTTTTTTATAAATATAATCAATAATCGTTAACTTGTTTGAGTTACATTGTTAATTCATGTTTAATAATTTTCACTGTTCTTAAAACTCAAACTCAAAAAAAATTCGAGCCTATTTTGCGATCAATCAAAATTGTCACGAAAACTCTAAAATGAGGCTCGAGAGTCTAACATCCAACTCTAATTTAAATAATTATTTTATATTTTATTTAATGCAAAATATGTTTGAAAGTTTATTACTTGAAATCAAATTACAAATTACTATAAGGAAAAATATTAACCCTGCGTTCACGTTAATCTCAAATAGATTTTGATCAGGTTTTATTGAAGTTTTTATATTTAATTTAAACATGATTTTACTAAATATTAAAAAATAATTAAAACAGTATTTAATGGTTTTTTAATAGTTTACTAAAAAGATAATGAATTTTCATATAAAAAAGAACTATTGATAAATCATTGTTCATGACATGTGATGCAGAAATCTATTTACTCACGAATGATCACTTAAGACATCAATATTTTATTAATTTTTAAAAAAATTTATTTAAAATATTATGCTTATATAAAAATAAGAAATCCATGATTTATAATTAATTTATGGAATTTTTAAAAATATTTTTTGAATCATGAAATCTAAATATGATAATATATTTAACATAAATAGTTGTTATTTGGCCTTAAACGCAACTTTGATGGATGTTTGTTTAAGCGAATATATTAATTAAAACTTCACATCTTAATGCTAATTATAATTATTGGTGGTGTCATTAAAAAATATTACTAAACTTATTAAATTCTTACAAAAATGGTAAATTTTGCTTTCAACGAAAAAACACATACAGTATTAATAGTGAATATATAAGATTTACTAAGAGGTTCTAAAGGTTTAATTTTTTTATTGAATCCAAATTTTTTTGTGCTCTAATAAGTGATGGCTTTATGAGTAACTTGATTGGCATGTATAATATCTGATACCTTTAGAAAACTTTAATTTTGCCAAAAATATAAAAATGTTACCGATGTTTCGATGAATACTAAGCTTGCCCTCACGTGCCTGTAAAGTCAATCTTGAGTGGTGCACACCCTTTCCTTTATGTTTCTTATTTTTTATTTATTTTGAATAGGTTTCCTCTTGTGTCTCCTTTTGACTCTATTTTAATCAAAAACAAAAAATTACATTTTGTATTCTTAATATTCTTATTACTTCTTTTGGGATGATTTATGCGGAGTTTTTAGATTAATAAGTATCCGAATTATTAGACATACTTTTAATCTATTTATGAACGCGAAACTGATTTAATTGATTAAATCGGAATTCTTTTCGTTTTTAGGGATAGATATTTCGCCACAATGTCTTAAATTTTTAATGAGACATTGAAAACATATTTTAATTTGGTTATAATAAAATTAGATTATATTAAGAGATAAAGCAGAGCAAAATCTAAATCGTAACTGATTTAATGAGTAAATAATTCGATTTCTACACAAACTTAATTTCTTTATGATAGCAATATGTCAACAGAAAATAAGATGTTTGCTAAATTCTTTATTTCTTTTTACAAACAAAAATATATATTATTTATTATATTATAAATATAAATGGATACATGAAAGTTTTCTGTTACTTAAACTCATTTACATATTATTATGCAATTACCGTAAATAATTAATATTAACCGCAATTTCCTTTTGAATTCGTTTACATTAATTAATCGGTCATACGATTATTTATACGACTTCTTTCATATGACAAATATTTTTATCTGTTCAATGCTTTCTAGTCCTAACATCGCTGTATATTGTTTATAATCAAATATAAATTAAATATTACTTAATAATGGTTGAATCAATTAATGCCATATAAAATCATGAATTACTAGTCTAATATTAGCACAGCATTTGAGATAAGCTGAAGAGTTTGATTCGGTTTAGTTTCAGTTCGTTTAAAACTCTTATTGGATGTAAAATACGATAGTTTTTCTTAACGCTAAACATATTCAACATAATATTAAATTATATCATTAGTCGATATTTTCTTTGACAACCATTAGACGTGTTCCGGAATTTCGTTCTCATTGCGTGACTTTTCTTTTTATATAAAGCATTCGTCTACAGTCTCTACAGTTACTGTAACCTTTATAACGTTATACAGTAAGTTGAGGCCCAGTTAATATTAAGTTTGCCATTATTACGATTACCAATTGACTATTACTCAATAGATTAATCGTTAAGAAATTATGAATTGCAATAATTTTTGGGCTTTTGATAATACTTTTTTGGTAAATTAGAGAAAATAATTGCATACTTCAAATATAGGCAATAATGTTAAACTGTAAGCTTTTTATTTTATTATAAACGGTATTCTAAAAATATTAACAAACATTTTCCGAATAAGTTATGATTTTAGAAAATTATCTTTTTGTATTTTTAGTTTTGTAATTAATTTTATTTCCTATTAAACAAAATAAATTTAATATTTGATCGCACAACTCAGCTGTCACTGATCATGCAAAATGTGAGACAACTTCAAAGATCCTAAACTTAAGAAACCAACAAAATTGAAACGTTATTTAAAATGATATAAATTAAGATGTAAGCCTTAAGTCCGACGCATATTATCTTTAAATCATATTTTACGAGCATTATTAAACAGATAATAATATACTTGAGGTAAGATCGAGGCTTCAAACTAAAATGAGTTAATATTATTTATATGTGGCGTAGCAAAGGGTATCACTAAATTGATCGGTAAAGGATAATATCAATTTATATCATAATAGAGGGGCAATAAATTATATGTAAAATTAGATTGTTTAGAAAAAATATTACTAGTTTAAAATTTGACTGAATGATAGGACGAAACTGATTTTTTTTGTCTCTTTAACTATAAGTGCTATCATACCTACACATAATTTTCTTATGTTTATCTTGAATAACCCTTTAATCCATATGACTAACTAAGTACGCGTGAAGTTAAATATTAAGATTCAAATCACTTTGAAGTACGAATATTTAAAACATTAACTTTAGTAAACTCAAAACATAGGAATATATAGTGAAGATTGTTAGGGATTTTGGTTATAAAACACGCAAACAGCGATAATTATCAAATCTATTCTTAGTAAAAAGCGGTTTATATTGAATGCCCACACGATTACATTTGTGTGCATTTAAACATCTAGAAAATCTCGTGACACAATTGCCATATCCTTCAAATCAGTATCATTTGTTTTAATAAATCAAAATAGATTGTTACAGATTATTCGCACCCAAATATCGTAAGCAAATGCTAAGTTTTGGATATTTTTACTGCTATCCTATTTGATTAAGTTTAATGAACTGTGAAGGACTTTGATTTATAGAAACACTATTAATGCGTAACAATTGTTTGTAGTAAATGAACTTTTTTTATTTAATTAAACAAATTTTGCGAAACGAACTATCCTTGAATATGCGGAAATAACTTTTAAAAATACTAATTCAATTTGTCTTAAAAATTTGACTAGAATTATATTATTATTATTATTAATTTGACAAATGATCAAAATTGTTGATAACATGTCTTAATATATCTAAAAACAAGGCTAACTAAAAATTATTTGCATACTTGTTCTTAATCCCAACGCAAATATTACATGGATTTATACAAATATTTTACAGTTAATGTTATGTCTAATATTTAAGATAATAAATTTAGTAAATCCTAACCTAATTTTAAAATAAATAAAGCTATATATTGTCCAGAAAATAGAGATTTAAACCGAGGTTTTTCTATTAAATTTCTGTTAAAGTTAAATTTAAGTAATTCAGGTTGAATTATCTAATTAACAGATTCTTATGCGGTTTACATAATCTATTGCAGTTGAAAATATAGTTCAATTATTTGACATAATTCGGACAATAATCTTTAATTTTAATTAATTTTTGCTTTTCAAATGCTTTGCAAATTGCAATTTGTCAGTAAATTGAATAATTATAAATGATTCCATTCATTATTACATATTTCTTATATTTTTGTTATTCGTTGCAATTTTATTAAGTATATTGGATTAAAAATCAATGTTTGAATGGTTTTGATTTGTTTTTGTGTTGTTTCATTTAAATTGCATAAGATTTACATTTAAATTTCAAAAAGCCTAACACCTATTTATACATATCTGGTTTAGTACAGAATTCATAATATTTGTAAAAAGTTATTTTATATTACTAACAAACCTAAGCATAAATTTACATTATAATTACGCTGTTTTTATAGAATGAAGTATAAGAAATATAAATGAAAAGGAATTTATTGGCCGTCAAAGTGAACAACTTTTATGTGATTTATGTTATGCATTCATAGTGTTATTTGGGTGTGGAGAGAGAGAGAGAGAGAGAGAGAGAGAGAGAGAGAGAAATGTTACTTTGAATTTTAATGCTTTACTTTATTTCAATTTATTTAAACCTGCTTTAAATTCTGTTTGGGTTTGGAATTCATCAAAATTGATTACATGTCGATTTTTTGTATTATTAATTAACTATAGATTGAAATAAATTTTATTTTATGCAAAAATCTAGTTTTAATCTCTGTATTATTTATTATTCTATTATTGCATTTCATGAAAAGAATCCAAACTTTATTAATATTTCTTATAAATTATGGTTTTCAGAGTTAGAATATGGACAGAATTGTAATCCCGAAGACGTCAAGCAAACATGCGGTGAACATATGGAATGCGGCGTAACTGACAAAGAATTTGAATCCGAATCCGAGAGTCAATGCCTTTGCACTGATGGCTACACAGCATTAGAACGATCGCAACAGAAAACAATTTGCGTTCAAAAAAGTCAGTTAAGAACATATTATTAGATCAGTTTTTTATTAAATATGTTAAACAAATTTTCATTAAAACAGCCGAAATAAATGGTTTATGCAATTATTCGGTGCAATGTGTTTCGATGGACGAGCAATCGATATGTAAAACAAGCACTAATGGTATCAAAGTATGTCAGTGTAAAGAATCATATTATTATTCGGTCGAAGAAAACGCTTGTCATTCCAAATTGAAAACAACGACATCCGCGACGATCACAATAAAAACTTCGACCGCAAATCATAGCGAAGAGAGTCACGCGAAGATACAGTCTGTTCCAGATCTCACAACTGGCGAAAGTTTGATTAATCCTAGTGTTAACGACACGCAACCGAAACCTAAAAATAAAGCGAAATCTGGAAGTAATACCGGAATCATATTTTTCTTTCTCGCAATACTTCTGGCGATTTTAATTGTAGTCATTATAATACGGTAATCATTTAATTTTTAAATACGTTACACATTATTCACTAAAGAAATAATTTTCGTTTTTAATACTATTTTGTTGTAATTATAATATTTAAGCAAATCGTAACTATTTTTTTTGCTTAAATAATTACGTAATGTATTGTCTGTTTGCAGAGTTCGTAATAAAAGCGATAAAAGAACGATAACCAAAAAATCGAAGCGAACGGAACCGCAAACGGATAATAAAGATGGGGAACAAAGTAAACCGATTCTCGATAATAATATAGCTGTTGACGAGGTTGACGATGACGTCAGACCTGATGATAGTGGTCAACATAGTGATCAAAATTATAGTCAAAATCAAAGAGAGATCGAAGAAAATAATAATAAGAGAAATAATATAAATAATAGCGAACGAACCCAAACCTTTGTATGAGTTTTCGACTAACAATGATTAGAAGCACTCAAGTTATTCAGTGTTATATTAGTAAAAATTTCTTATCTCTCGCCAGTCGTTGGTTGGATTTTTCTAATCAATGGTTTATTTTTAATAAATTTATTTCAAAAATATGTATTATAATAAATTATTAATCACTGTTTACGGTACAATACAATATAACCTCAACCACAACCACAACAATTGTTATATATTTTTCACGCATTTTATTAAAAATCTGGAATACATTACAAATCTTTTGCATCGCTATTGGAGGTCGAAAAAGGAACAAATTTTCACTCCCACTCCTTCCCGCCAAAATTTTTCCGAAATGGATTCTCGCTATTACCCAATTCATATAAGTATATATTATGATTCCATTCCCATTCCCGCGTATTTTTCGCTTAATCATACTCACCCGCGGGACCCGTTTTTGACTTCTAATCGCTAATATTGTAAATTTAATATGAAAGAGTTTATTGAACTTCAAAAATAATTTTTAATTTGTTTTCAATCACCAATTTTAATATTTTTTCGATTATATTTGGTGGACCAAAGTTATATCTATAGTTTTGCTGTAGTTTTTAATTTTTTGTGCAAATTTATATCCAAAGTTTTAATTTTCTGTGTTTTGTGTTTTTTAATACCCATTATATGTTATATGTAATCAAAACTAGTGATGGCAAAAAGCTCAATTATACTGAGCTTCAGCTTGAGTTTATTAAGCACAAGCTCATAAATCCCTGAGCTTTGAACTTGAGCTTCAAAAAATGTTGTGAGCTTTGAACTTGAGCTTCAAAAAATGTTGTGAGCTTTGAACTTGAGCTTCAAGCTTTTTGATAACAATAATTTGAGCTTCAAGCTCAGCTCAACTCAAGCTAGCTTAAGCTCACTTTGAGCTTCTCCAATTATTAGTAATATTAGATTTTATAAATATATGCATATATACAATATAAACGAATAAATAATGAAAAATAATTTTGTGGAAAGCTCAATAAGCTCAACTCCCCGAGCTTCGAGCTTGAGCTTCAAGCTCCTGAACATAAAAAAATCGAGCTTTAAGCTCAGCTCAGCTCAAGCTAGCTTAAGCTCACTCTGAGCTTTTTGCCATCTCTAATCAAAACTTTGTTTTCAAAGTTTGACAGTATGTTATTAGTAGCCGAACTATTCATGTAAGTTAACGAAATCTATACTGTGGTTAAATTTTTATAACATAGACGTTTGTTTTGAGATAAACGAACTTAAGAATAAATTTCATAAATAAAAAATTGCAAATTTATTGCAAAAACATGTGTTTAATTGCAAAGATTCTGTGACTAAAAATAGAAGTATTGAAAATTATAAATTTTCAGGAGTCAGTCAATCAAATTAATCTGAAATTGTTAAACAAAGTGCAATTTTTTAAAAATTCATTTTCCTTTTTGAATATGAATTTACGAAATGAGTTAAAGTTAATTGTAAAAATAAGTATTTGAATCGCAAAATTCACTCTTATTATATTTAATATACATTTTCCTAAACTTTTCATTCATTGAAAATGTGTTATGAATTTTTTAAATGAAATATTCGTTTCAATACAAATAATTTTTTTTTACTAATCAATATATTCTGTATTACCGTTATTAATATTGTAATAAATTCTAGTATACATTATCTGACGATTATATTTATAAATTTAACTGTCAATGAATATGTAATTTATAATTTTGCTTATTATTGGGCCATAAATTGAATGAAACTCAAGAAAACACAATCGCTTTGTTAAATATTTTACAAATTTATTGATACGCAAATAAGTTGTGCTTAAAGTTATTATTTATAAAAACAAATCAAATGAGAGATTTTGTTAATTAAAAGAAAATACATTCGCAAACGAAAAATAGTGAATTAGAATTTATAAAAAGCAAATAATAATTTTAAACTCAATAAATAATTATTAATTAATGAAATGTTGTTTGAATTATTTGCGTCGACAACACAAGCAATAAATAACGATACAAATAGCGATAATCACTACAATGATGACCACAACAATCGCTATTATGGCCCAAACAGGAAATCCAAATATTGCGCACTTCAATGAACCCTTTTTGTAATCCGAACAATCGCCGTCATTATAATGTTTTATAAACTTTTCTCTCTCATCTTTCACTGTTTTCGTGTCATACTTTTGCGCACACAATCGTTTGAACGCCTCATCGATGCAATCCAAATGCTTCCAAATGCCACAACATGTAACTTTCTTCGGGCTGTTTTGCTCTATTTTTGAAACAGCTTTCGTCTGACAATCTATGAATTTAGGATCGAAGTCCATAGTGCCACACATTGCTATAAGTGCTGTAGGATTGACTGGCATTGTTGCACCGATGTCTGAAATCTCAATCTTAGCATTGATGTGTGAACTACTGATAGCTATGATCCACACAATAAACAGAAGCATTTTTGTCAACAAATCAATAAACGATGATAATTGATGTCGAAATAAAACTTATAATATAATTAACGAATTAACTTAAATTGTGTAATGCTGTTGAGTAATGAAACTTAAATACGAAATAACGAACGAACAGAATAGTATCAAATTTCGCAACAATTATATTTTGTAATAAATTTTGTTAACAATTAATCCTTTAAACGTGCGTTAGATCCAAACCATAATTTAAATGTAAAATATAAGTACCGTATTTTAGCGACTATTTCCCGCGGGCTATTTTCTGTGTTTTGTGTTTTTTAATACCCATTATATGTTATATGTAATCAATACTTTGTTTTCTAAGTTTGTCTGTTTGTTATTAGTAGTCGAAACATTCATGTAAGTTAACGAAATCTACACTGTGGTTAAATTTCTATAACATAGACGTTTGTCTTGAGATAAACCAACTTAAGTATAAATTTCATAAATAAAAAATTACAGAGTTTTTGCAAAAAAACATGTTTAGTTGCAAAGATTCTGTGACTAGAAAGAAATATTGAAAATTATAAATTTTCAGGAGTCATTCAATCAAATTAATCAGAAATTGTTAAACAAAGTGCAATTTTTTAAAATTCATTTTCCGATTTGAAATTGAATTTACGAAATGAGTTAAATTTTAATTGTAAAAATAAGTATTTGAATCGCATAATCTACTCTTATTATATTTAATATACATTTTCTTAAACTTTTCATTCATTGAAAATGTGTTATGAATTTTTAAAATGAAATATACATTTTCAATACATTTAATTTTTTTTACTAATAAATATATTCTGTATTACCGTTATTAATATTGTAATAAATTCTAGTATTCATTATCTGACGATTATAATTATAAATTTAACTGTCAATTAATATATAATTTTGCTAATTATTGGGCCATAAATTGAATGAAACTCAAGAAAACACAATCGATTTGTTAAATATTTTACAAATTTATTTGTACGCAAATAAGTTCTGCTTAAAGTTATTTACAAAAACAAATCAAATGAGAAATTTTGTTAATTAAAAGAAAATACATTCGCAAACGAAAAACAGTGAATTAGAATTTATAAAAAGCAAATAATAATTTTAAACTCAATAAATAATTAATGAAATGTTGTTTGAATTATTTGCGTCGACAACACAAGCAATAAATAACGATACAAATAGCGATAATCACTACAATGATGACCACAACAATCGCTATTATGGCCCAAACGGGAAATCCAAACATTCCGCACTTCGATGAACCCTTTTTGTAATCCGAACAATCGCCGTCATTATAATGTTTTACAAACACTTCTCTCGCATCTTTCAATGTTTTCGTGTCATACTTTTGCGCACACAATCGTTTGAACGCCTCATCGATGCAATCTAAATGCTTCCAAATGCCACAACATGTAACTTTCTTCGGGCTGTTTTGCTCTATTTTTGAGACAGCTTTCGTCTGACAATCTATGAACTTAGGATCGAAGTCCATAGTGCCACACATTGCTATAAGTGCTGTAGGATTGACTGGCATTGTTGGACCGATGTCTGAAATCTCAATCTTAGCATTGATGTGTGAAATACTGATAGCTATGATCCACACAATAAACAGAAGCATTTTTGTCAACAAATCAATAAACGATGATAATTGATGTCAAAATTAAACTTAATATAATTAACGAATTAACTTAAAGTAGATATGTGTTTGCTGTTGAGTAATGAAACTTAAATACGAAATAACGAACGAACAGAATAGTATCACATTCGCAACAATTACTCAGTTCTATTCTTTATAATCAATTTTGTTAACAATTAATTGTTTAAAGCGTGCGTTCGATTCAAACCATAATTTAAATTTGAAATATAAGTAAATTAATTGTTGCGAATGTGATCATACAAAATATCGCATAGCAGTACTTCGTTATACCATTTCAACATTTAGTTAACGTTTTTATTCATTAAACTCATTCGTTATTCATTAAAAGATATCATTTTTATTCCTCAACAAAATGTTTAAATACTATTTGTCTTTAATTATTTTGATGATTATTACGAGTGATTCGTACGCTAATATCACAATACCTAACGTATCGATTCCGCCAGTTATCACAAACAATACCAATACTGATGCACCAAACAGTAATTCGGATGTCAATCAATTGATGAATACGTTATTAGCGAGTTGTCCAGCCGTTTCATCGGACAAAAAGTACAAGGACTGCGTCGACTATCATAAAGTAAAACATGACGACTCGAACAAATTGAAATGTTGTGCTCATTGGGAACACTTCGAGTGTTTCGAAGAAGCGGCCAAACGATTGTGTGCGCAACAGTATGACACGTCGAAAGAAGTTCGCGCAAACTTTGTAAAGAGTTTGGAAACCCATATGTGTTCGGATTACAAAAAGGGTGCCACGAGTTGTGGAATCCGTATATTTGGCAAAAAGTTTCAGCTTTGGGTTATAATAGCGATCGTTGTGGCCATTATTGTAGCGCTTGTGGCGATTTGTTGCCTCATTTATTGCTGCTGTTGTCGCAAAAAATAATTCAAACAACAGTTTATTCATTATTTATTTATTAGCTTTAAAATTTGATTTTATTTATTCTAATTCAATGTTTTTTGTTTGTTAACGTTATTTTACGCTTTAATGTATTTCTTCATTAAAATTCTCTCATTTCAATAAATATAATTTTTGGATAATCAATCGAATCACTTGTTTACTGTGCTATCTTTGGGTTCATTGTTAAACATATCGATTAAAGATATGCTAAAGCTTATGGTATTTGAATAATAATCAAAATGATAAGTGAATTATGTACAGAAAACACATAGCAAATAGAGGTTTGTTTCGAAATCTGTTAATTACTTAGAATTAAATAACATTTCCAACAAATCAGTATTAAGGTTTGAACTAATATTAACTTTTGAGTGTTTTTTATTAATTGGTCATAAAATACAAGTTACACTAAAATGTTGAAACTATTTAAACGCATTCACAGCGCAATAGTATTAAAAGTTCATTGATTGTCGTTAACTATTAAGTTCAAAGTATCATATAATCAGTAGTTTTAAATTGTTTTTAACGAAAATCGTTCAAAATGTTTGATTTTCACGTACTATTGATTTAATTCTAAAATACAATGCACTCATCAGACAATTTAAGCGCAATAAAAACTGGCAACACTTCATCGCAATTGGAAGGATCGGGTGTTGTAATCAGCGATCATCACATGGAACCGCGTTTCGAACCGACAGCGTCGACAACTGAGGCTTTACACGAATGTAAGGACAGAGTGCTGAAGCCGTATCTGCTATTGACGTCACTTTTAGGTTGGCGTCCACTCATTTCAAGACACGATTCGAGCGAAACGAGTGTCAAAGTTAAACTATGCAACCATTTCTACACAATTACTATAATAGCTATTATGCTAATTGGATATGTGTTGCAATACGCGTCTTGTTTCAGACAAGATGGATATCCACCGTATAATAGCTTAACTGGAAATCATAATCTTATCGTAAACGTGTCATCCAATAATGCAACTCAAATAAATAATAATGATAATTGTGTTGGAAAACAAAATTGTAGCGGAAATTTTGTGAGCTTGTATTTGATTCCAGACATACTTCACTTTTTTGCGTATATCTCTATGCTATATCTGTTGAGAACCACCGAAAACACGGAAACAATACTCGAAATGGTTTACATCGAGACATCACAACTGGAAGGCAGGAAAAGAGCGCACCAAAAACTGATTCGCTCTTTGATGTGCTTTTTATGGACGTGTGTCGCGTGGGTTGTGCTATCACTTATCTGCCACACTCTGCATATCGTGGCGTTTACGGAGATATGCTTTACATGGTTGCAAACAAATACTCAATTATTGAACAATTCTATGATTGGGTTCACTATAATTACGCTCACATGGAATGATATGATCTGTGTGTCAATTGTCACCAGTTATTTAGTCCAGTGTCAGTTAAACACCACTTTTATTAATAATCTGATCGTTAATGTTAGAGAAAATACGTATAAAGGAAACTTTATTGTAATTTTATGTTAACTTATGGATTAATCGAAATTATTAACTTAAAATATTTTATCTGATTTTTGGTAAACATTAGATGTTTGCGCAAAGAGTAGAGGAATCGCGAGAATTTATGGAATATTTGAATCAAAAACACTCTATGGGTGTATCGCTATTACTGGCAACTTTCGGTTGTCGTGCTTTCGTTGCGTTTTATGGGCTGTTTTCAAAGCAAACCATTGTGGCCTCAGATTTGAAAACACTATCCATAATCTCAATTACATCGATATTATGGCTATTATTGTTTGCGATTCCTGTGATCCACGCTATACAGCTAACAAACTCGTGTAAAAATTTGCGTTCGATTGGACACGAAGTGAGATGTCGACCATTTGGTTATAACGCCATAAAACAAGAAGAGTTGGACTCATTTCTGTTGTACACCAGTAATATTAGAATGGGAGCGAAAATGTTGTTCATTCCTATCAGCTCTTCGGGTGTTATGACTGTTCTGCTGTTAACCATTTGTGTGGTATTATTTTTGGGACAAATCAATGTTTTTAGGTTTTAATTGTTTTCCGATTAAGTTTAATAATCGAGTTTTTGATTTTCGTTGTGATTAACAAATTTTATTTTATTTACTAAATCTCAAATTAATTTATTATTTATATTTTATTTCGAAAAATTTTAAATTTTCTGTGAAAACTGAGAAAAAAGTTTGTACAGTACTATTTGTAGAATTAACCTTAAGAATAAGAATTATATCTAATTTAAATAAACATATAATATGATACAAAATGGCATTTAATATTTCAAATATATTTTCTATTAATTAATTTATTCGTATCGATATTCGACGCTAAATTGCATCGACAAAACTTTTATGGCAACATTTTTTATAGCAACTTTTAGCAACTTTATAACTTACAAGAAACAAAAAAGGATCGGATGAGAAAATTGTGTATAAATTGGTTTCGAAAAGCGTAAAAAATAAATCCGTGTCATAAACAAAACTACTTGTTATTTTTACATTTTCATAATTTTATTTTATTGTATTCTTAAATTTAAATTACTTTTAATAAAAATATATAATTATTTATTAATTTTCAAATGATTTCCAAGTCAACAGTTTATATTAATATGAAATAAGTTTAAGTTTTCTTTAAATTTAATCGTAAATACGGATAAAAATCGGGTAGAAATGGATAAAATTAGGTTGAATACGAATAAAATAAGAAAAAATAGATAAAAATATCGTTTAAGCGAATAAAATGTATAATAATTTATATTTAAATGCTATGTAATTAAAATTAATTTTATTATAAGTGAAAAATAAAGTTTAAATATTGATATGATTTCTCAAAATTAAGTTTAAGTTTATTTAAACGGGCGATAGTTTACGACAACAGCAGCATAATATCAGACAACAAACGGCAAACATCACAACAATGGTGACGATAACGATCGCTATGATAACCCAAATTGGAAGCCCAAACACTCTTAATTCGCATTTCGATGAATCTTTTTTATATTCCGAGCAATGAGTGAGTTCTATTCCCGCAATGTATGCATTTCTACGTCCCTTTGATGCATCAAACCTATGTGTCTCACAAACTAGCTTTGTCTGCTTTTCAATGCATTCAAACGATTCCCAAGTATTACAACAAAAATCTTTTATTTCTTTTTTAGTCTCTCCTTTCCAATTATTAAAGCAATCTTTGAACTTCGTATCAGATTTAATATCCGGACAATTGGTGAAAGTCTGTACGAATTCATTTGCCCATTTTTCTATATTCGCCTCATTTGGATCGATTGCGCTCAAATCAAACATATTAAAGCTGAAAATAATTCCTATTAAACTTAGTATGACTAAACAGCAAAACATTTTTGGTTTTACGAAATTTTTCTTAAGTTGACAAACATTTTTGAGTAAATTATTTTTAGTTTAAGTTACTTATCATATTAATTGCAATAAATTCAAACATTTAGTCAATTGTTGGCAAATCGCAAGTTTGGGATAAGCATTCACGCACTCGTAAGCATTCAAATTCAATTTTAACGGAATATATAGAGTATTTGAAATGAATATTGATTTGAATATGATTTTTAATTTGAAATGAGTGATAATAACTATAAAAAAGAACTAAATATAGAATTTTTTCTTAAATACGCCGCAATAGGAGATCAAAAAAATGTTCATTATTATATTGAAGTAACAATTTTTAATTTTTATCTGATATTTAAAACATCAAAAACTAAAATAACTCGGTTTTTATAAAACAGAACAAAAAAGTGGATGTAAACGATACGAAAGATCATTTAACCGCATTGAGTATATGCGCTGCAAAGAGTGGTAATATAGATGTGATTAAATACCTATTAAATAATGGCGCAGATATACGTGACGCACATCTTCACGCGATTAATGGCGGAAATGTGGAAGCAGTCGAACGGCTAATGTCGGAGTTAAGCAAAGATAATAACCGAAACCTGGAGATGAATCCGTGCAGAGATTCAATAGTTTTTGCTCCATATATGACACCACTAATGTTAGCGGCGATCGCCGGTCATCGAAGTATCATCAAATTACTGATGTCTCGTAAGCACGTATTACCAGTGCCACACAAAGCTGAATGCGATTGCGATGACTGCACCGTATCGTCAACGAGACGCTCCACCCGTTCTCAGCGTAATATCGATATTTATAGAGCGATGTGTAATCCGGAATATATTGCGTTGAATTGTGACGATCCGATAACCAAGTCGTTCGAACTCGAATACGAGATGCGAATGGCCATCAAAAACAGTAACTTATTCTCACATCACTATCAGGACATATTCCGAAAAATGGAGCATTACATCACTAATCTTATTAATGTGACGCGCGATGCAGAAGAGCTCAAAGTTTTGATTAAACAGAAGGATCAGCGACCGAACAATGGTTTCATGAAATATCCTGCGCTGCAGAACGCGGTCGACAGGAAATGGAAAAACTTTCTGGCGTCAAAACAGATCGAAAATCTACGCACAGAACTGTGGATCGGATCGAATAAATATTGGCTGAGTTCCGGGTTTTCCGGTAATTGTAAAAAATTGATGTTCTGTTTCGGTTTAATTGTGGTTCAAGTATACATCGCTCTGGCGTTTGCCGTGCGCTGCAAAAAACATATCACACCGCAGTATCGCTACGTTAGTCACGTTTACAACGAAACCATACTCGAACTGGTTTTGCTTTTTTATTTAATTTACTTCGCACTGTACGACCGATTCATTTATGTTGTGAACGTAGTCGTGATTATTTGGTTAATCGGAACGGTTTTGAATTTCATTAAAAAAGCGGCGGTTTATGGGCCGACAAAGATGTGGAACTTTTATGGAAATGTTTACGAGTTTATCACATTTGTCCAAATGATTGCTGTGATTGTATTCAACTTTTCCTTTAATGTTCGACAGAGTGTTCGGGCAGTAATGCGTTATAAGCAAAAAGAAATCCATTTTCACGATCCATATTATATGGGAGATCCATATCACTATCCAACCCGTTTGGATCAAATCAACTTTCTCTTAGAACTATTAGCGATAACCGTTTATTTAAAATTATTGTTTGTCGGATCACTGAGAGCTTATAAAGGAACCACTGGTAACATATCAACGCATATATTTCTGTTGGCGTTTTGTTGGATAAGCGTAGTTATACCCATATTTTTCTATATTTTACGGCAAATGCATCACATAAGGTATGAAGAAATGAGAAGTAGTAATCAAATTAAATTCAATACATTTTTTGTATGTTTAGTCCATATTATCACGAGTTTTTGCTCATCAGTGAAGTCAATCGATTTTTACCTATGCTAGTGTTCGTCATAATTAATTTAATAATAGCGCTTACGTTTGAATCACTCGAATCACCGGAAGTAAATGAAAAATTATAATATTTATATAATAGATAAATATATAATTGATTTTTCTTTAAATTAAGAAAATAAAAGATAAAAATTGGTGCTACTATTGGACCGCACATATGATTTACGACATTCACGGTTCGTGCGAAGCAGCCGTTCCTTTCAATATTTTCGAAATCGTTAAAGTAATTAAAATACTTATGAAACGAGTGGGTCTTAAAGAACAGATTAACGAAGAAGAAAGAAAAAAGTACGAAGAAATCAAGAAAATGGTTTATTCGCGATACGATTGCATTAAATTATTAGAATCAAACTGAAATGGTTTCGCAATATTCGATAAACGATTTTATTCTTTAAGCTTATTTTAAAACATTTTCTCCATTTGTTATATTATATAATTTTTTTAAATATAGGAATCGTATTCATATTAATTGTAAAATGTTTTTTATTAAAATATTAAACGAAAATGTAATGATTTTTAAGTTTACAGAGTTTGTTGAGTTATATCGTATTATGCAATATTAGGTGAATCAATATTAGGTGAAACACGAGCACTAAAAATGTGTTGTCATTATTACCTGAACTGTAAAACAATACACATATTCGCAAACACATAACATATGATTAGCGGCATAACAGTAGTGATTGTATTGCATAACAGTATAAATCAGTGATTAGCGTTAACTTAACACATTAATTGCATTTATTTCCAAATTTAATAAAATTTAGGTACCATTTAAGGATCGTATGGATAAAACTAAGGGTAAAGCGTTTAAAAAACAGGTACGAAATGTCTATTATTTTAGAATTAAAATCTTAATGACGAATTGAGTGACGAAATTAAATAAGAGTTATATTTATGCGTTTAATTCTGTTTATATTTTATGAATTATAATTAAATTAATGAACAATTAGGGACAGGACTTTTAGGTTTTTTTAATAAAAGATTATTTTGCTTAAAAAATAAATTTTTCGTAATTAATTAATAACTTTTGATAATATAATTTGAAAAGTAAGTAAATACTAGTGAATACTAGTATACCCATTCCCTTCGTTCACATTATATTTAAGTTTAACACTTACATAATTTCAAAATATTAAAAATAATTAAAATTTAAGTGTTATAATAACAAATATCTAGAGAAAATTAATGTTATAACTTTATTATTTTGAGTTATATATATTTACTAATTAATTATTTTGAGTAATTTATTGTTACAAATTAATTATTTTGAGTAATTTAATGATACAAATTAATTATTTTGAGTAAATTAATGTTACAAATTAATTATTTTGAGTAAATTAATGTTACAAATTAATTATTTTGAGTAATTTAATGTTACAAATTAATTATTTTGAGTAATTTAATATTACAAACAAAATATTTTATTGATGTTTTACAGCGAGCTAACTATAAAACTGACGAGGATGCGCTTAAAAGGATGGCTGCAGCAGTTTTGGAAGCGCATCAAACACCACCGCCTATAAATTTGGCTCAAATTGCAAGAACCCATGAAGTGCCATGGAGTTCGTTAAAGGCTCGACTTGAAGGTCGACCTTTAAAATCCACTGCCGGTTTTCCTAAATTGTTAACCGATGATGATGAACGGATCTTAGCTCACTTTCTTGAGCTAATGGTTGATGGCGGTGTTGGTTTAAACCAACATAAATTACGACTGTAAGATGGAATTGTATTTAAATAATAAAATAATTTAATAATAATATAATTTTAGATTCGTAAATACATTTCTGCGCGAAAATAATAAAGAGCAAGAGGTGTCTCAATCTTGGGTTTCACGTTTTATTCAAAAGAATACAACTTTATCTAACCGTATGACACAAAACCTTTCACGACTTCGATTAAAAGCAATGTCATGCACCAAACTGAACGATTTTTATGATTTAATTGAAGGTGTAGTTAATAAATACGGAGTTATTTCCGAAGCTATCTTCAATTGCGATGAAGGTGGCTTTTGCTGCAATCCAAAAGTTGGATCCGTGATTGCGAGACGTGGCAGCAAAAAGGTTTATCAAATTGTACCCAACGATGGGAATAAATACGTGACAGTCCACTTTTGTGGTAACGCATTTGGAAAATTCATTAAGCCTTTAATACTATTCAAAGGTAAACAATTGAAAACTGAATGGGCAACAGATCCCCAATCGTTCTATTACAATGTTGCACCAAACGGATGGATGATTGCCCCTGTTTTTCTTGATTGGATGGAAAAGTGTTTCATAAAATCTGCACGCGAGATGTTACCAGAAGAATATTGTGGACCACTTGTTTTAATAATGGACGGACATTCAACACATGTTCAATATAAAGTTGTTGAGTTTGCATCAAAGAACAACATCGTTTTGATTAAACTTCCTGCCCACTCTACACATTTATTACAACCATTAGATGTTGGATACTTTGGTCCGCTTAAGTCAAGTTGGTTCACAGCACTAGATGCTTGGAACACAAACTACAACAGTGTTTTTACTGAACAATATTTCTCTCAAGTGTTGAAATATGCTATTTCAATTACAAATTGTGATAATTTGTGCAGCGGTTTCCGCGCTAGTGGCATCATTCCTTTGGATAAATCTGCCATCAGCAATAACGATATGGCAGTTGGTTATCCGTGGGATGTTAGTGGATGGCAATGGTTCGGAACACCATCTGTCGTCGAGCGATTAGAAGCCATCGACATATTACCTGAAACCTCTGTGATGGAACACTGTGTGTTAGATTATGTAATTGATACATTAAAACCAAAGGAAAGACCTGCAATAACCACAACAATAACACCAGTGATATGTATGTTAATTAAATAATTTTAATGTATATAAATAACTAACGTTTATTAAATAGCACAAGATTTACGTATGAAACGTGGTTGCCCTTATGAGCCGTTTTAAATGAAAGTATGGAAGTTGACGAACCAACAAACGTTAAACTCGAAGGTCCACTTGTATCCACAATTTCAATGGCATACAAGCAACAATGTCTCATTTGTAATGAGCACGTGCCAGGTGCTAAATGGGTTGAGTGTTCACTACCATCATGTGGACAATGGATCCATACTCGATGTGATCCAGATTTGAAAACGAAAACTCAGCCTCAAGTAAATAATTTAACAATTTATAATTTTTTTAATGTTTATTGATATCGTATTTTTTCAATAATAGCTCAAAAAATTGAAATGGTTTTGCGTGATTTGCAGACATTACCGCAAACCGCAATGCAATGACTATTTGCAACAACTTAAGTTGTCATAACATTTACCAAACGGCCCTTTTTAGGGCCACCAAATTGTGAAAAGGTTTAGTCTTGTATTATGTTTATATAAATTATTGTTTATGTTAAATATTTTATGTTAATAATTGTATATATTTTATTATTTGTTTAGTTTTTTTCCCAAATATTCACTCTGCAAAGACCCATCGCGTCTTAAAAAATTAAAACAAAATGCAAAAGGCTCCATTAATGTACTGCACACTGTGCTTTGCAATACCCGTGGGCAGTTTATTATTATAGTTATTGATAGTATGGAGTGGGGGTTAGTGCTAGTAGTTAATGTTTAAATATAATTCTTGTTTAATTCTTTGCGAAATGTCATTAAGTCATTGGGA
>JAQGAW010001198.1:0-20933 GCA_034698025.1 Phthiracarus crinitus | reverse complement strand
TTGTTTTATGATGAGTGAGAGAAGAATACTATCGCTAACTGACCGAAAGAATTGGCTAAGAATTTTTTGCTATGCGATTCTTTATAGATATATATTTGGCTCACAAAAATGGAAGGAATTTTTTTCCGGTCGATAGAAAATATAATCTGTAATTTCAGAAAGAATTTATATTTAAGAGACGGATATATTTTTATATTTATTTTTTGTTCGTGTTGTTGTGTAGTTTTGAGTGATCAAGAGTTTTCTGGAAATTAAATGATAAAAAATTTTTTTAAACGGAAGTTTGTAATTATGTAATAACGCATCGGTTATTTTTAAATCGATAATAATTTTTCTAAAATTAATATCGATTTAAAGGATTTTGAAATTTTGCTGATTTCAGTAGAATTTTGGTTAATATTTTTCTGCTTGTTTTACATTTTTTTATATTACAATAGACGCAACGAAAATATTTTTGCTTTCATCCTATCTATTCTTGAATTTCTTGAAAATTCGTGAAAAAAGTGGAGAATTTTTCCGATAATTTATAATATATATGGAAAAATGCAACACAACAGTAAAAAAAGAGTTATAAATTCATTTTAAAGAATATATATGTATATGTTATAAGTTGGGTTTTTTATTATAATATTTTATACTCTTATGTGTTATTAGAAGACAGAATTTAGACTTCAAAGATAACAAACACACGCACACAGACCGGAAAAAAATTATACTGAATATTCTTTATATAAAGTTATTTCTATGCTCCAAATAAAAATATTTTTCCATTCAGCATATCTACCGCTAAAATATTATTCCGCCGTAGACTTAAAATTGTTTTCACTCTATTTTGTTCGCTTATTTTTATTATTTGGTGTGTGTGTTGGCTGGCAAATATATCATAGGAGATAAGAAAATAATAAATAGTAAATGATAGGCAAATAATATATTTATTCCATAAAAAATACTTTCTTATATATAAAAGAATAACAAGCCAGTGAAGAGTAAAAATATGTGTGTGTGTCTGTGTGTGTCTGCGTTCACTTATCTTTATAACATTCTTTCACACTATTTTCTTCGTGTGAGATAAAACTAAAACGAATTTTCAATGCGTATATGAAATATATTTTTTTCGTTGAATTTTATTTTTCGTTTTACGCTGAATAATAGATCTTAAGCGATAAAAAGATGTGCGACGCTAGCGATTTAAATAATCATGGAATCGTTATTAAATGTTTAAAATATATTCTGTCAAACAATTATCGATTATTATACTTAGCCGTTCATTTTTTTAAATCTAACAGATCCACCCGACACTCCATCGATATTCGGCTACACGGAAGGCAACTCAATACGTGCGGGCACTTTGCAGCGGTTGACGTGCGTATGCCAAGGCGGTAATCCGCTGTGTCAGCTCAAGTGGTTGAAAGGCGATCAGGAGGTGACGCTGGGAACGCAGACCAACACTAATGGAAACGTGGTGTCCAGCGAAATAGGTATGCGTAATTGTTTTAAGTGAATATTATAAATTGAAGGATACTATTGTATGTTTTAAATGTACGTTAAGAGAAAAAGTAATTTTACTACAGTTAGTCCAATTTAAAATAGTCAATTATTTACTTTAGAACAATTATATATTTTAATTTAAATGAATTCCAGTCTTTAAATGTTTTCGAAAAATCAAATTGTTTTTAAGATATATTGGCAGTTGAGTACTAATTTTTTGCAATTAAATAGTTTTCCAATTTCCTATCAGAATTAATTGACCATTTAAATTAAAAATAAAAATATCAACTTTAAAACGTTATTAATTTTTAAATCGCTTATACTCGTTATTCACCAAACAGCTATAGTGACAAAAGACAGCGACAACGGCGCAGAATACAAATGTCAAGCTAGCAATTCAGCCACCATTGAACCATTGATGGCTACAATCCAATTAACTGTTCACTGTAAGGGTCACATACACACGCTCTATACGATATTCTACTCGTATTCACTCTTATCGCACGCTCTATTCCCTCAAATCTCATTCTCCCTCAATCCCTCTCTCACTCATCCAATACACTGCTAACTGACACGAAAAAAAAATCCAATTTCATGCTCCTCTTGTTTCCTCTTTATTCCGCGTATACACTGTTTAAATGTGTCGTTTACCCCACACACTCATACACGGATTTTTTTCTATCGCCTCTGACAGTCCCGCCATCGGGAGTCTATATCAAAGTAAATCCCCGGCAACCGAAGAGCGGCAGCCAAGTAGAGCTGATGTGCGAAACTGGTAGCTCTAATCCCCAGTCAGTGGTCACGTGGTGGAGGGACGGCTTTCTGCTGACCGGACACCAGGACGGCATCATTGACGGCCTCTACGGTGGAAAGATTACCCGGAATATACTGCGGCTCAATGTTACTAGTGATGATGACGGCGCTGTGCTCACGTGTCAAGGTATTGTTGCGCTAACGTATTGTTGTCACTTATATGCGTCAAATTGTGTCGAAAAGTGTGCGGTTAATATGGGATTTAAAGTTTTAATATTTTTTTGATTTTTTGACAGCAGTCGCTCTTTTATTTTGCATAAATTCAATTTTTGTTATGCCTCTGAGATAAGCGACATAATTAAAAAACGTCTTTTGTGATATTGGAAAGTTTGAGTTTTGCGATATAAAAAAAGTAAATTTTATCGTAGTGTATAAATTTTTTAAGCGTAATAATCGTAGAAATGAAAGGAGGTATAGAGTCGTGTCAGGAAAACAAAATAAAAAATTTAGCAGTAAGAAACGAAAAAAATGTAATAGAATAATATTTTCGCGAAAGTCGAGCGTACGTGTCGAGTCGCGAGAAAATCTTTTACGGGTTTTTTGTTCGTTCGCTATTATTGATACATAAAAGTCATAGTTGTTAGGCATATAAATATAAATATTACGTTTTTTTAGTGCCTCCACTCTTTATGCGCTATGAATAACTGAGCATTTATTTGAATATTGAACATCCACTGTAGTATAAAGATATGTATATATATTTTTTGACCTCCGCTCAAACTACGCTATAAAAATAAAACAAACATAGCGTATAACAGGTACTAAAAACGGTTACTCTAGCGCTCGCATACAATCATGGAATATATGTCCCTCGAGTCAGGTTTCTGACACTTTTCAGTTTCACTTTCGTTTGCAAATATAAAAATTCTATATGTAAATAGAGAAACGAAAGATAAGCAGCGCAACAAAAAATGCGAAAGTTTTCCATTTCTCTAATGTCTGTATGTTTTAAAAAACGGGCGAAATATTATGCGATAAAGATATGGCGGAATCATATTTCAATTGTTATACAAGAATTGTTGACATATTTATATTTATAACGAAAAAATGTTAAGTCAAAAAATGTAGGGATAAAACCCCATTTTATTTGGCATAAAATTTATATTTCATTAGCGAGTATTCTCTTAGGTTGTAGTCTCTACAGTGAATTTTTGTTTTATGGCAAAATATTTTAAAATAATACACTAATGGTCACAATTTTACAAAAAAAAATTCCTTCATATGCTTACCCATTTAATCGATACTAAAAAAGATTTTAAGCATACTTTCGAATTTATTAGTCAATGTTACAGGTTTAAAATGTCAAAAAATCAAAACAACGATTAAAACAGTATGCGCTATAGAAATATTTTCCTAAATGAGTGCCAAAAAAGCGCTACAGAAACAAAAAACCGAAAGAAAATATTAAATATAAATTAACCCCACATTTTTCGATAATCAATCATTTGCCAAATACTTGATACATTTATTTTCTATATGCAACAACATATTTATACATCTAACTCATATATATTTTCTGTTTCCCAATAACACAGCTACAAATCGCGTACTACAGCAGAGCGTACACGACGCCACTACACTCAGTATCCAATGTAAGTATCGAATATTCGGATGGCGGATACACTAACAGCAGATTATATAACATACATACATATATACGTACAAATATATCGTATATACGGAAAGCGTATATATATACACACACGTCTTAGAAGCATATATACACACAGAGTATAAGTGAATTTGTATTGATCTCATCCGAGATATTAAACGCATGAAAATAGCGTTTTTCGCACTGTACTACAGATTCTCGCATTAGGGATCAGTGTATTGTTTACTGGGGGGAGAGGAACGCCAAAATGAGAACCTAAATCACAGCCACTGTTAACAGCAAACAACGCGCTCTCTCTTTTAGTGTACGGGCAAATTTTTTTCTCGCTGCCTATAATTAGTAGATTAACTTTTTGGAACTCACAAATGCGTGTTTAATTTCGCTAATAAATTATGTATTTTCATTCGCTCGCACTCTCACACACACGCACTCTTCTTATTAAGAGTTTTTAATAATACGGCCGAGAATTTTGTTTAACTTTGGAATATTTGCCCGAAAATCGATTTGCTTGCATTGAGAGAGAGAGAGAGCTTAAAGTATGTATTTAACTGTACTTTAACTGTGCATACATAGTCTTATGTTTACAGTGCGTCATACTTTAGCTCTTCTCTCTCTTAAGCTCTGTGTGCGATGAGATGAAGAATATTTTTATTTTCGATACACACTGAATAATTAGATGGTATAACTGCGATATAATATTTTAGGTCATATTAATTAAAGGCATTTCATAAGCACAGCTACCATTAAACATACAGCAATATTTAGATATTTTAATTTAGTAGCGGAAAAAAATTTCTCTTCGAAAATATATTTATCGATTTTTCCGATACAACTGTACGCGCAATATAACGGATTCTGCATACATATATATACGCAGATATAATATGCTCGTATATTTCGCTAGTATATTGATAAAAGCAATCTTAGAGAATAGTCTCGTATTGTTTCCGAAAAAAAGTTTAAACTATCAAAACAATTTATTTATTTTTATTTCGCGCAAACCCATTATGTCAGTGTAGAGTTCATTTTGTTTTGTTCGTTGCTTATGATATCGTACTACTCTTAGAAAGCACTTTTCTCATTGAACTTAGAGTTGTACTGCCAAATGCTTTTAGATTTTACTTCGCGTTGTGTGTTGACGTTTTTACAGTATTTAAAACATAGGCGTTTTTTCCTACAGTACTTTTGAGAATTATTTTCATTTTCTTCGCTGAGTTCATAAATTAAGTTAAATATATTTAGCTTTGGAAAAGGAACTCGAATGCGTAATAAGGAATAAATTAAATTATAAACTTCTAAACTTTCTTCGATTTTTTTTCTTTTGGTTGTTTGAGTATAGAAAGATTCAGAGGAATTAGTTTTAAATAAGTAGAAAAACTAATATAAATCGTTTCTCGAATTACGCGAAGAGATAGACGGGTAGTGATACAGAAAAAAAAGTTTTAGTCTCTCGCTATTTCTCTTTTTTTTCTCGTTCGGAGACAAACGAGACATAAATTGTTGGACGGAATAATTTAAAATTATTAGACCTCTGTTTATTTTATTTTTACGTCATTTACTGCTATAATAAATCTTTGATTCTCTTTCCATGCAAAAAATAAATAAATTCCGTCAAATTTGATCTTAATATGTATTAATTACATATATATTCCGAAAATCCATCGCAGTATTGCTATTAAAAGCTTTTTTATTTTTCTGTAAACTCTCTCTCTCTCTCTCTCTCTCTCTCTCTCTCTCTCTCTCTCTCTATCTCTCTCTCTCTCTCTCTCTCTCTCTCTCTCTCTCTCTCTGCGATAAATTACTGCTATATTTGATATTTGCATATATATTTTCTGTATACATTTATTTCGCATTAATTATATTGCCATTAATTTTGTCACACAAGCTCTGCTCTCTCATTGAATTTTATTTTTCTTTAGGGACTCATTTTAAGAGAGAGATTATCGGCAAAAATATTGCATAAAACGAGAATACTTTTTCTTTTCCGTGCACTTCATAAATATTAAAAAGTGCTTAACGCTTACTTTACCTTTAATATATTAACATAGTCTACATTATTATATACACTGTATATATAAGGTTAATATAAAATCTGATTAATCTTTTAGGCGAAAAAATAGTTTTAATTAATTCTCTTTACAGTATTAGTCCAAGAAAAAAAAAGTTTATTGATTGGCAAAAAATATAAATTACAACCATTGCACTGAAACTAATAGCTGACAGTTTTTATTTTTAGTTTTTCCTGCGAATAATATATTTTTTATTAAGGCATAGAAATTCTTTGTATAATACTCTCTATAATAAGCTCAATTTAAAAAAATCTAGAAAAAGGAAACCATGTATCTAAAAAAATGCGACGTTAGCTAAAATTACTTTAAAATAAATTTTGTTAGAAAAGAGTAAAATAGCTCTAAAAACTTATTTTATCTTATTTACCAATAAATTAGTAATAAAAAGAGATAAAGAAATCGTTACAATGTAAGCCTAAATGTTATTACTAGACTTTAGCGCTAACGCTGAGAGTGAGTGAGTGAGTGAGTGAGTGTGTGAGTGAGAGAGAGAGAGAGAGAGAGAGAGAGAGAGAGAGACTGCAAAGAAAATAATCTCATAAAAGGAGAGAAGAAAAACATTGCAAAGCAAATAGAAAGAGATTTTTCTTTTTTTTCTGTCATTTGCTTGAATAAAAAAATGGTTACACACACAAAAGAATTAAATTGTATATACATAGGCAGTATAAAGTTTATATATACTTACGGTACTATATATATTTAGAAATATTATCTGTTCGTTTTTATTTGGTTCGTCGACGTTGCAGCGCACACACGATGAATGAAATGAGCCATAATAAAACGAGGCAGTGGTGATTTAGGTTGCATGAAAATTAAATTTGAAGAGTAGTTTTTAGCTCTTAGAATATTGCTTTTTATAGTTGCCAGTGAATAAATTGCGGTAACAAATTCGCTTAAATTACGCGATAATTTTATTTAATATTGGATAGACTACTACTAGTACCACTACTAACATTGGTTTCGTAAATTGTTTTTTATTTTTTTTGCCCAAAAATAATTTAAGAAACAACACGCACAATAATAACAACAATATTATATTGAATAAACGTTGCTAAACCAAAATAAAACATTTACACGAAGAATTAAAAACAACAAAATCCATAGGAAAAAAAATTCTGGATAACATAGAAATAATAATTAATAATAGAAGTTAACGTTATTTTTTTCCTACGAAACAACTCGCAGATGCGCCCGAATTCATCAATTCGCCATTAACTCAGTTCGACCTAATCGAGGGTCAATCGGCTTCAATAAACTTAACCGCCAGAGGCAATCCGTCGCATATTAAGTACAAGTGGTCGCGCGATACTGGCAACGGTGGCGACGACAACGCTCCGTTGGACGTCACTCGATTCAGGGGCGACGGACCTATGCTTAATATATCGTCGGTGATTAGGGGCGACGCAGGTGTCTATAAGCTGTACGCCACTAATGAATTGGGAACCAGCGAAACTGCCATCCGTGTCAATGTTCACTGTAAGTGTCGCACACTGTAGTTGTATTGCTATTGTATATATAATTTTTTAGCGTTTATTTCTGATGCCGAGAAAATAAATTATTTTTGACGTGTTATTTAATATATTTCAGACGCGATATTTTGCTGCTTATTATTAAAAAGAAAATTCCTTTTAAATCTTTTTTCCGCGCTATTGATTTTACATGTATAGTACGAGCGTGTTTCGTAAAAAGTTTAAAATATAATTGGTTTATATCTGTCATCCGTTTGTGTATACTCTCGAGGATTGGGAAGAAAATTTTTTTTTGATTTTTGAAAAGTTATTACCCGCTCGTACTATAAATATGTGGTTTAGATTTGTTTTTCGTTGTAAAGCTACCCGAAAGTCAATGTATTTAGATATGGTATTTATTTCGCGAACAAAATCTAATTTAAGATTTTAAATAAAATATTTTTCTAATAACAATTATCATAATAAATTTTGAACATATACGGAGGAAATTAAATATTAACGCATATCAAAGCAAACAATTTAACGCTTAAACTTAATATTCCATTCACTCACGAAACAGACTCAGCAACCATACGAAAAGTAACCGAATTAGTGATGGCAGACGAGGGCGGAAACGCGTATCTGGAGTGCAGCGTAGACGCGAATCCAATATCCGACGGCACGATCACGTGGCGCAGAAGACGCAACGAATCCGACCCGACAGCCACGCTCCCCATTGACCCGAGCCGTACCCGGCAAACGGTCGAGTCAGTGGAACCGCTCAGTCCGTCCTCTGGCAGCAGTCAATCATCGTCGTCGCTGCTGTCATCCGCATCAGAGATCCGGCTGAAGAGTACGCTAGTGATATATAACGCCACTCTAGAGGATTCTGGTGCCAGTTTTGATTGCGTCGCCAGTAATGGAATTGGAGATACGGATACGTCCACTGCCACACTGCTTGTCTTACGTGAGTAATTCGGTTTTTCGCTCTGCGTTATGTTGTTGTATGTGTTGTGCGTGTGTTTTCTCTCTGTTGACTTCCACTCTTTTTATCTTCCGAGTTGTTTTCTTCTTGTTTTTATGTGCTAACTTAAGATATGTTATTTTTTGTTGCCGCTACTGCTGCTGTTTAGTGATTGAGAGCGAAAAAAATCTAAGAAGTGCAGGTGTGAAAACTTGCCAACAAAAAGAAAAGTAATTTGTGTACAGTATAGCATCAGCGTTCGCTTCGCTTTCGTTTTCGCTATCGATAAATGACTTGTAGCTTATGTGTGTGCGGCATGTGTTTTCTTCTCGTTTTTTGTTTCCTTTTTTAATCTCTATTGTATTCTGATCTAATTTTGTTATTTTTTCGCGCGTTTGCTGCTTTGCGACAGGTGTATGGGTGTGTATGAAATCAGAGTTAATTTTCTTTAATGCACTTTCGCGTGATTTGTTTAAATTGTATTCATTACTTTATGCTGACTTAATCGATACTTCGATGCCATTATTAATGTTTGCGTTAATAACTTAATGTCTTACCAGTTATATGTTTATTAAAAATTTTCTAATTTTTACATATGTATTAACAGCTGTAAAACTTTGTAATTTAGTTTTCACTTTATTATACATTTTATTATAACGATTATTAATTGGTAATCATTCGTTGTCCTATATACAGTATCTAGTTTTGCTTTAACATTTTAAACTCCCGAATAGACTTGTAAATCGATCGAATTTTCTAAACCCGACCCGACCCGAACCCGACAGGGTTGTATCCGACCCGACCCCGACACGACTGTATCCGATCCGACCCGATCCGAAATTCTTTAGTTTATTGTTCATAATAATTTTTCAAAGATTTATTATAAAATTTGCCACATAATTATAACAATTATTAAAGCATAAGAACATATAATTAACGTTTCATTACAAATAAGATTTAAAGTAAAAAAATTGTATATTTTTTCATTCATTTTTACTAAAGAGATTGTAAATATTTTTAAAAAATCGGATAAATCGGATATGCTCTAAAAATTTAAATAACCGAACCGACCCGAACCCGACAGGATTATATCCGAACCCAACCCGACCCGACGATTTTGTCGGATATCCGACCCGAACCCGACATTTCGGTTATCCGTTTACAAGTCTACTCCCGAAATAGCACTTCCCTGCAAAGCAATACCATATTGAAGTGTAGTGTTGTTTTGCCGTTATATTTTAAATAACTGTATTATAACTAAACATTTAGCCAATAAATATTATTCGAGATCTATAATTACAAGTAAAAATAACAGTATTATCTAAGCATCATTTATATATATGGACACTGATCCCTTTTAATGTTAAAAAAGCTTTCGCAAACATAGGGGAAACTTCTGGTTAGTGTTTCCACGCACAACACTAAACCGAAGATTGATTGACACCCAGAAAGCAGCGCATTCATCGTTTATCCTTAAAAGGATGCGTTCGTTGCAGAAAAAGTCTTATTATTTGATTTTACTGGCAAAGCAGCGGTAGTATTATCGGAACAGTATATTATTTAAGATCTTTTTTGTTGTTGCGCTTACGATAGAGAAAGAGGAATGAAAAAATAGCGGCGAGTTTGACATTAAAAGAATCGAATAAAGACGGAGAACGCAAAAAAAACCAAAATCAATGAGTTCTTTGATTTAATGGTTTCTACCATCAAATTTTTTTTCGCTGCATATAACACGATAAAGCATATGTAAAGCTAAATAAAAAATAATTTTTTGTTGGCGAATATAATAGAAAAGAAACGGCGAGTGATTTATATAAATTTCGTTGTATTTTGTTTCTTGTTTATTTTAACTGTAAAAGGATATAGACTTTTACATTCACATGATTATTATCATCCCTTATAATATATATTGATCTCTCTCTCTCTCTCTCTCTCTCTCTCTCTCTCTCTCTCTCTCTGCGCTGCTTTTACTATTTTTCTTCTGCTCATTCGTATCGCATTTACTGATTTCGAAACGCATTGTCAGTAATTCCTCGTTAGTAGCGTTTTAGTATTTTAGCAAATGTTCATTTAATACCAGGACATATAACAAACATAATTAACCGAATAAAGAGACGGCACAGAGATTTTCAGTCGGAAAAACTCCAACGAAAAGACCTTAAAAATCTTTTCTTCTTGTATACTGTTTTCTATCGCCATAACAAAAAAAACTGTAGACACACAGAAAAAGATAGAGAAAGTATAAAAGTCTGTAAGAATACGCATTAAACAAACTGTAATGACGATTATTTTTGCTTGAGCTGTGATTTGTCTTTTAAGAATCAGCGGATTTGACTGCAATGTATTCTCTGTATATTACGTGTGTATATATGCGTTCGTATTTTTTTGTAATCCACTATCGCTTTGTGAATATCTGAAACCCTTAAATTCACTATTCATGTCATGTGATTTAATAAGAGCAGACAAAAAAACTTAAAGCAGACACTGGAGCGAGAGAATGAACAGAAAATAGAGTTAGAGTAAACATACACACGAATAGTAAGCTATAGCGAGAGATAAAGGAGAGATTTTAACTAAAGATTTCGTTGCCGCTCATTATAATCACCGGAGAAATTAGGTCACAGTGTATTGTTTTTCACTCTCTCTTTCTCTGCTTCTTATGTGAATTGTTTCGCTTTACGATGTGATACTAAGAAACTCTGAGAAACTCTTATGCCTGTTTTGTATGTATGAGACGAGAGCAAAGTGGTATAAAAGTATATGCAATTTAATTCAGTGATAAAACACATACAAACATAATATAATATATTATTTCGTAATTTGTTATGACTAGAATTAATAAGTGGAAAAAAACGGATTAAACTTAATACTACTCGCGCTCTTAATGCCACACATGATTTTTTAGATTATAACTTTCTCGTTAAGCGCGAACAACATTGTATTGATATATCAAGGCTAACTCCGGAGTAAAAATAGCTCGAGTTATTGATCGAGAATTGATTACGCGAGTCATTATTTCTGTAATCCATATAACGTTACATTTTTATTACATACTAATCCGATACTTTTTAATACACCATTGATTGCGCCACAAGTTATATATTTTGGAACACAAATTAGTTTCTAACATTATTTTCATATTAAATTACAGATAAGCCGATCATCGATCGCTCGCCACTGCTATCGAAGTCCGCGGGCGATAACGGCTCAACGGGTAGACTAGTGTGTAGGGCTCAAGCGGCTCCAAACTGCACGTTCACGTGGACCCGAGAAGGCTCAGTGCTGCCCGCGACTCTATCAGTGTCGGGCAGCGGAACCAAATCGTCGCTCAAATATATCATCGAACCGACCACACAGCTGGATCTTGTGACTTATCAAAGCGTGCTGACCGTTAACGCGATCACATCTGCCGATTACGGCGCTTATCAGTGCGTCGCGCGAAACGACTTGGGCTTCGACGGCCTCACGATATCGCTGACCCGAACGTCGAAACCGGACGCGCCTTTAGCTCTGCGCGTTATTAACATCACGTCCTCTACCGTTACGCTTAAGTGGATTCCAGGCTTTGACGGCGGTATCGGTCAGGACTTTCGCGTGCGATACAAGCCTACCGCCAGCTCCGCCGACCCGTCCTTCTCGTATCGTGACGTTTTTCCTGCCAACGCCACCAGTATCGTGATCGCCGGTCTCGCCGAGAGTACCGAATATATTTTCGGCGTAATGGCGCACAACGAAAAAGGCCACAGCGACTATACGGCCGATATTGTGAAGGCCACCACATTTAAGGAAAGTCCGGTAACCGAAACCGAAAAGATCATATCGAAAGTGCTGTCAGAGCACGCCGGAGATATACCGCGATTAATAATAATCGTCTCACTTGTGGGAAGTTCTTTGCTATTGTTTAATATCGTAAGTGACAAATCGTTTATATATAAAGAGAGAGATTTTATCATAAATCATTTATGTATATAATATTAGTTGCTTCCACTCTGTATTTCTTTGCCAATTATTATTATTTCGGCTCAAAGATAATAAGCGCTCAGCGTTTTCATTATCATCGTTATTCAATTATATATTCACTATCAAATATACTCCATCTTATAGGTACTAGTGGTATGTTTTGTGCGCAAACGAAGGAGGAAGCGTTACGAAGAAGGTATGTGTTCGCTATTGTAGTATATTATTCGCATTATCGTAAAAAGTTTATTTATTATTAATATTATGATTGTGTGTTCGCTCGTTTCAATGGGAATGTCAGCGAAGGGTAACTTATCACAAAAATATGTGTGGAATAGAGATTTTTACGAACCCCTAATCTTCTTCGTATACACAACCGGTGTATTATTCCAGTTGTCTGTTGCGTTAAGAATCATTAACCAAGTGTAGAGTAACCACACTTCTTTGCGTACCCTTTATTTTGATAATAAAAAGAATGTACGAAAGAGAAAGTCAAAAATCCATTTATTAATTTTCGCATTGAAAATATTTAGAATGTGAAAGGGTTTTTCGCGGTGCATCAGTGATTTATTCGTATTTTTTTCTCTCGCCTATCTATTATTTAATTTTCTCGCTGAAATGATCTCTTCTTAGAAACATTTTATGCGTTGAAATGAGATCGAGAGAGAAAGAGAGAGAAAAAACCCGAAAATAAATTACTCATAATTTTCATTAATTTAACGCCAAATTTTCATCGCATCA
This sequence comes from Phthiracarus crinitus, assembly GCA_034698025.1. Lineage (NCBI taxonomy): Eukaryota > Metazoa > Arthropoda > Arachnida > Sarcoptiformes > Phthiracaridae > Phthiracarus > Phthiracarus crinitus. The sequence continues at coordinate 7,841 of JAQGAW010001198.1, read as the reverse complement.
CACACACCATCAAATAATAGCTAACCTCCTCCTCCTACTACTACTGCTACTCCATAACAAATACTTTGGTGCCTATTTTTCTTTTCGCATACAAACGTACAGAAAAGAAAACCCGTTAATGTAATCAATTTTCTTCTACTATTTCACACTCGCGTGGAAACGGTATTATAACTATTGAGAAATTCAATTTAAAGCACACACTCATTCCACCGTTTCTTTCGCTAATACTGGGTATTCATTTCGCGCTCTCCAAACGCATTAAACTAATATATAAATTGTATTTAAAGAAATAGAGAGTTAGAGATAGAAATGAATGCCAAAAGGAAAAAAATTACTTTAATATAATATAACTTATTCCGTAATATGTATATATTTTTCTCTCACATAACACTCTTATCCTATTTTCATTTTCATGCAAATTCTACTCTTCGCTACTTCTTCTTCTTCTTGTTCTCCTATGGTTGCGCTTCTCTTCGCTCTCCCGCTCTCTTCTGTGTCATTAAAATCTTCGCGAAAAAAACGTAACGCAAAATAAAACCATTAAACCAAACTGAAACGCGAAACAAACCTGAAATGAAAATAAAAATAGTTTTGGAACGTTTATGCAAATTATGCCGCAGTAAGTAAAAAATGTGTTCTCCTATTTTAAACTTTTTTCTATTACGTTTGGTTTTACTCCTATTATTTTTGTTTCGTTATGTTTATCGTGAAATATTTTTTCCCTACTCTCTAAGTATTCGCTCAAACACATGCCAACGAAGGATAGAAAGGGATAGATATTAGAAATTCTTCCGTATCTTTCGTTTTGCGTTGTGCGGCGAGAGAAAGGATGAAAATATTTTAAAATTTTTTTCTGTTGCAATTCTCCTGTGTGTGTGCGCGCGGATAAATTATCGATACGTTTAAAGATATTTTTTTTCTCGTTCGACAAACTTTGAATCAAATTCCATTCAAAGTTTCTCTCGGAATGTTTAAATAGTTTTCCCTCCCATAGACCCTAGTAATTGTTTAATACGAGTTCTAATTTTACTAGTAATCTACGTATATATACAGTACTCGAGTTTCGTTTTAATGTTCTAGTAGTTGAACAGCGATTCATTGTGCGGTTTTGATTAATACCCAGTTGTTTTTCAACGCAGTATATATAAAAGCCTTCCTCACGAACAATAGATAGGGAAAGGGTATCGTTCAGCGAAAAAAAAGTTTAATCGTAAGAGAATATTCTTCCACATTATTGATGTGGAAATCTAATAGAAATAGGAATATACAGTAATATTATATTGAATAGAAAACAAACATACAAAAACATGGTAGAGATTACAATATATATATAAAGAGATGGGGAAAAAATAAAAACATAAAAATATCTTATATAAATGGGATAAAACAATCAACAAAAAACCACTAGATATCAAAAGAAGATCGAATAGAATAGACGCTGAAAGAAAGAAAGAAAGAGAGAGTAGTATTTTATTTTGGTTTCACAACGAAAAATTCGTTTTTATCGTAAAAACATATTGTTCTAACTCTTTGTTCCCAATATTTCGCAAACAACAAAATAGAGAGCGATTACTCGGGCGGAACCGATACGAAAACGACCGCCAGTTCAAAGACCACGATCGAGATGTATCAGGGCTCGAATAGCGCGAGCTATAACAAGGGTGTCACCGAGACGTCGCTCAGCGATGAGGACGAGAACAAGTCTCAGGGCGCCTATTCTGGACACACTGATTACGAAATGGTAAGGTTTTTCTGTTGTTGTTTGTTGATTGATAATTTCGGATGTTTTTTGTTTTGTTGGATTGATTGGTGGATACGTCATGATAATAGATATATGTATTTAATTAGTGATTTTTTGTGTGATCGCTTTCTATCTTTTTCTTTTTCTTTTCATCGATGCGTAGATTAGATAACAATTGATTGAAAAGCGGTTGACGAAAACAATAGCGGAGTTCGTTGGACTCTATCTTACCTATCGTTTAATCTACTATTTTCTTTTCGGACTTAAGCCGCGCTTTCATTACTTTAGATGTTTTTTTATTATAGCTGCGTATCTTTCGTTTTTTTTATCAATCATACGTATCGGCAATCACTCAATCTATCTTATCGTCGATTAATTATTTCCCATTTTATTTTTAATAATGATGTTGTTGTTGTTATTGTTTGTTATGATTGAAATCAATTTCTACTTAATAATACTATCGATAAAGTTGCTATCCGTTCACTCTCGTATTGATGTCTCGAAACGTGTGAATTAATATTATCTCTTTTCGCGGTATTGTCCGAATTACAGGAAATATCGCCATCAGGGGTTGTGACGACGCATCATCACGGGATTAGCACTTATTTGATCGATGACGCGATCGCGCCATCGCAACATTACCCGCCGAGTCGTTACACTAATCTCGGTATGAATTATTATTGTTTTCTATCAATTAATTGTTTATATTTAATTTTTCGTTTCTCTAAACTTATATACGAAACTCAGAATTAAAAAAATTATACAATAGAAACTTTAGGATTTTTAGCATCAAATTATAAAACTTTTTTTCCCTCAAAATTAATTAATTAACATCAAAGCAGTTTTCGAAATTTTTATCACAAAGTTGTGAAACTTTCATTATAGTTTTCAAACCGAATTATTATTATCGCTTAACAATTTTTCATTAACGGCTAAAAGCAAATTTGCGTTTGAATGAGAAGAAAAAAACGCAACTTTTAATATACATACTCTTAGCTAAACGAAAAACATATATAGAAAACTGCGACTCTGTTCCGACACATTATATAACTTTTACTCAAATAATAATACTCTATGATATTAACGTCTAGAAAATCTAAATATAATAATCAGTGCACACGTACACTACACACTCACTTCTGGCGTAAAATCATATTTTAATTAATACTCGCATAAATTAATGCCGTATACATAATATTAATTTAGCGATAGAGTGAAAAACGTTTGCATATTCATAATAATCACAGATATTAAAAATATTTTGATCAATAGAAACGCTATTTATACTCGAAATACATTCAGTAAATATAAATTTACATTAAGCGCTACATTAACCCTTTTTAACTATACATACATAAAAGACTAATATATTCCTCATCTTCTATTATGAAATGCGAACAGTGAACCCAATCGGACCAGATGTGACAACGAACGCATACTATATCGATCGCCAGAGCGACGATTACGTGTCGGCGTTAAGGAAGAACGCGTACAATCAGCAATTAGTGGCCGACAATAGCGTAACGCCGTCGCCGGTGCCGTCGATGCACCAGCTAAGCGTCAGCTTATCGCCATCCAATCACGTCAGTTACTTAGGCGGTGGCGGTGATCATCATTTGTTAGAAACCGTATCGCAGCATTCGGTACGTTTGTTGTTCGAAGTTTTACGAATGATTATTCTTCTTTTAAGAGTTTTTATAGATTTTATTTCGTTGTTGTTTTATTTATTTGGTGTTTTTCCTGTCCGTTAGTAGTAGTGGACATTAGTAGCTGATAATGTTATAATTAGGATTAATTTGTTTAGCGCGAAGAGTAGTGAAAACAGTAGATAAACAAGTTTTTTATTATACGGTTATTAAGTTAACACACATTTTGCATGCACTTTAGTCGTAATAATGACCGGGAAATTAGTTGATGACTTCTTTCTGCGTACTCATAAAAATTGTATCGAAAAGTTCGCAGTATGTTTGCTTAGGGGACGAGAAAATATACGTTTAATACGCTAATTAATTCGGAAATTACAGTAACGAAAAAATATTTAGGTTAAGCATATAAGTTTTCGCACAAAGAATAATAAATAGAATCAGCAGCAATACAACGCCGGGACATTAGAAACAGAAAAAAAGAGCTAGAAATAGAGAGGCTAAGTTAAAATCAATGATCATTATTGGGTAATTAATTCCCAGCTAAGCAAAGATACTGCAGCACAAAGTAGCGCACTGATACACTAAGTAAATGAGAGAAAAAACAATGAAAAAAATAGTAAAAAATACGGATTAAAATTGGAAACTAATTAAAACAAATAGGGATTTTATACTAATTAAATAAGTAATTTTTTCAATATACTTCAGCAGCACCAATCACCTCGCGGTAATTATAGTAATCATCATTCGCCGCAATCACAGTTATTGTTATCGCCGACAATGGCAGTGCCGCCGCTGCCACCACTTCGAAGTATTGGCAACAACAATATGTCTAGTTTTTTGCCGATGATCTGCGAAGAGCCGCCGATCACACCGATCGGTCATCTAGTTTAGTGGTGTGTGCGTGCGTTTTGTACTTGTGTTCATAATTTAAAATGAAATTTTTTTTGAAATATTAAAATAAGAAATTAATAACCAATTATATTGAGAAAAAGATAAGAGATGACATTTTACGTAATTATCGACGAAGAATTGAAAATATAAATTAAATCATATATAGTACGCGAGAGGAACTGTTATAAAAAACAGTTTGCAACCGAAAAATTATTATCTAAGAAATAAATGATTTTGTGGTCAAATTTTCAAATAAATAGCAATTGTTATTGAATTAAATTGGTGGTGATTTTATTTTTCAATTTCTTTAAAAAATATATCAAAACTGATGATCTCGTTAATTAAAGAAATTATTAATGATATATATATGTTCATATGCGACTATAATGGCGTGATTGTGCGGAAGCCATTCGAACACTTGATAAACCAAATATGAAAAATAGATAAACGAAAAACAAATAGAATCAAACGTTTTTATACTGCAATGTTTTTTTTGCGTGTATCGTTGTTTATATTTAATTCTAAAAATAATTATAAAATAAAAACTTTTTTTACCGAAAAAATAAACAAGATTCAAATCAATCGGAAAGAATAAACCGATTTATTCGTACAATACTAATGATAATGTATAGAAATTTTTGATATGGAGAATACACGACGCAACAGTTACGCGTTAATCTAATAATAATAATAATAACCAGTGCCTTAAAGCATATTTGTGAAAACGACTTTTGGGAACGACTGTTGTCTTAAGTGCGTGCGTTATCGTCAGTGCGTGCAAAACAGCAAACACCATCTCATCATAATTATAAGACTAAATATTAACTTTATATTGTATAACAACAACGCTATGAGAATTATTATTATTCCCCCCCACTAATCAATTATAATAAAGTAAAAATATTATTATTATCGTGTGTATTATATATATATTTCAAAAGAAATTCGGAATATTTATTATTATTAAAAAAAGAATGCGTGAAAAAAACGACAAATTTTTTTATTTGAGAAAAGGATTATGAATTTTTTTCCCGTGTAATTAATATCTCTAAAACAACGAATAAACAACAAACGAGAAGAGAAAGCGCTTCAGACATTTGGCAACAACAAAAAAATGGAAAATAAATTTTCGGTAAAAATTCCAGCCAAGAGAAAGGAATGACTACGAAAATCTTACAGTTTTTTAGCTACACTGCTATGTATGTGTGTATATGTGTGATCTCTCGCATCGATGAATAAATAAAATTAATGGATCATAAGACTGAAGCAAAAATAAAAATCTAATTTAGAGAAGAGAAGAAGGAAGAAAAAATTAACGCCTAATTAATCGTTTTGTGCGAATCTTAAATAAACTTGTGATCATAAGTAACATTGTGTATGTGTATAAGCGAGAGATGTGAACAGAAAATACAACCAAATTCAAGTAATAGAGAATACTGGATAAACACGGCATAAATATTTTCAGTGAAAATAATAATTAATTGCTTTTTGTGGAAATATAATTACAAATTTATTCCTTACATTAATTTGATTATTATTCTTATGTTTAATTAATGGAACGTATTCGAAGTTAATATATTTTTTGTGCTGCTGTTTGGGGACCATTACTCAATTTACGGAGAAAAAACCCATTAATCGAAACAGATATAGTGAATACGAAGCACGCATTGAATCGTAGAACACATTCATTAATACACACATCAAAAAATTACATTTGATTTGCGAGAAGAGTAGCGCAATCGAGACAGAAAAAGAGTGAAACAGAGGCAAAAAAAAATAATTACAACGTTTACAGTAATCGCTATCTCAATACAGAAAAATAAGAGACTAGTAGAAAGTAGTGTAGCGGATACTAGTACTACGCCCGAGCAAAAAAAACGGGATTACATAAAGTAAATTACCGTACACTTGTAATTATTTTTCATTAACGACTAGTCAACTGTGAGAAGACAGACATTACATAAAAATGATGCGTCAAACTGAATCCCAATTGTGGGATCGATGAAGCGAAATGAGAGATCTTTCGTGAGCGACGGAAAAAAACCTGAGCAACATTTTTCGTTGTTTTACGCTTAACAACGCAACGCACGGCAACAACTGGGAAGTTATTTTTTGTTGCGTCGTTGACTATCACCAGAGATGTTAATTATCATTACGTGTCTCTTATGGTAACACCTGGTATGAGACCTGAGAGATATAGGGAAGTGCTCTCTAATGAGGAAATTAATTAATCAAATCAAATATATATATGACTGTATATATTTAAGAGACTGAAGATGTTTTTTAAATGATTATTTGTATGACTTTATGACTTTATGGTACAATTTTGTTATGAGCTTCGAAAGTAATATTTTGGCTTCAAATCATCCCAAGAAATCAACCGCTTTTAACAATTGATGGATAGATTATATTATGATTTTTTATTCAGTGCACCAAAGATTTATTTTGCTCTTACTCTCGCGCAACAATTATTTGTGTTTTTTCTATTAAAATCGTTTTATTATTTCGATTGGCGATTCAAAGTTTTGCTTTTTATTATTAACTAATTATTATTCCGGAAGATTTTATGTGAGCGATTGAAAAACCGTAAAGTAAACTTTTTTCAGTGTAATAATTAAATAACGCGGCATTGTTTTGTGTTGCAAAAATTATTATTAATTATTTTTCTCTCAATTGTTATTAATTAATAAATATTGGAAAACTTTTTATTTGATAATTAAAGAAAGACGTTTTTTATTGAAATTTTGTGAAACCGATCGATTCGATTAAAAGCTCAAAATTGTAAAAATAATTTATATTGAAATATTAAAAGCTATTGAAACGCCGATATATTTGTAACAAATTTAACAGAACGAAACATACAATAAAAGGCAAAAAAAACAAATCGAAAACTCGATTCATAATATATAACTTCTCAAATATTCTATTATATTACCACTAATACTGTTTAAGTTCGAAATTATCACGTCACTAAACGGTGCGGTTCGAAAAAAGTCAAACCGTCACCAACTTTACTAAATAGTATTAGTTTGTTAAATTAAAAAAAATATCGGACTTGACAGGATCGGGATTGAGAAAATCTTTCCTGGGTCTGACGTATCGAAAATCGGAAAGGAAGAGGATTTTAGTTTTCTTCGATATTTAAAGATTTTTTAAATTTATAATGCAAAATTTAAGCAAGTACTTAATTTATCGAAAGGATTTCAATTTATTTAGACCAAAAAATTGATACAAATTATTTATTGATTCAAATTAAGATATTGCTATTAATAACTATATTTTTTGCGGGACTGGAGGCGATGAAAAGGTACAGTACTTTGGATTTTTATTATCTGGACAGGATAGGACTGTCATTATCAAAAATTTTTCCACCTCTTCTTTGCGATATTATTAATATAATAACTTTAGAGTCGCGCTATTAAAGACTGGTAAGGTTGAATATCAAGTAACACTATTGTTGCGGATCCTACGGACTTTAGATCCTGCGGATCACGTCCGCCAATGTTACCGTTACCATCACTAATCTGGTAATTAATTAGATTTGTGTTAAACAGTTTTCAAGT
>JAQGAW010001197.1:0-20944 GCA_034698025.1 Phthiracarus crinitus | reverse complement strand
ATATTTATTTGCATAAAATGTTTGGCTCTGCAAATAACAAAACCATGCGTACGTATAGTTTCAGTAAATAATCAAATGCCACTGTCACTTATCAATACTATACTTTTTATAAAAAATATAACAAATAAATAAAATGATTTGATAATCATTTTGCTATATACTGTACACATATTGTCTGTATTATTTTTAATTAAGCGTAACGATTCTCAAGTAAATATTGAATTTTGTTAAGTTTGAATGTCATAATGAGGCAATTTTTTAAAATAATTATTCTTAATTAATTGAATTCTAAAGTATCAAAAAATATTTCTCAGGTACCTATACTTTACCATAACGCCCTAATAAAGGTTATTTGGGATACCAATCAAAATTTTAACTAATTTACTATAGACTTGTTTAGAAACACAAATTGAGTGTTTGGCATAAATTGATTATACCAGTGATTAGAATTCGATGCGAGAGAGAGAGAGAGAGAGAGAGAGAGAGAGAGAGAGAGAGAGAGAGAGAGAGAGAGAGAGAGAGAGACTATATAATTATTATTAGATGCTCTTTTGTTATTGGAATAATATGTTCATATGTTGTTCATACGTTCACTACACAAGAGTACCGTTTATGCTCTCAGCATGAAATAATTTGAAACATCAACACATAACTTGTTATGATAATAAAAAAAACTAAAGTTTAGCGTAATTCAATTTACTAGCATTGCAGTCCTGCTGAGAATAAATTAGTCGAAAATAAATCAAAGCATGCTTTAGAGGTCAATAACTGAATAACTATTTGATTATTAATAATTACTTAGAAGTTATTAACATATATTTAAGCATTGCTAATATCATGGCTAATATCGGACTCACCTTTTTTGCTGTTTATTCTTAGCAACGAATCGGTTGATTCGCGTCTTTGATAGCTAGAGTTCGCTAACGAATTTGGTGTTAATGACGAGATAAGTCCAGCATTGGTATTGGAGCTCATATGTAATAAGCTATCGATGGAGTAAGCAGTAGCGGCAGCTGCGGCCGCAACCGCTAATGACGGCTGAAAATGGTGTGAGGGATGAAAGTCGTACGGATGTGCAAGACTTGGCATACTGTACGGTGCAATCGGCGAACCAAAGTGTGCAAACGGGCCGGGAATCGGTCGGCCCAATCGCGCCAACACACTGGCTGTACCGCCAAAACTAACTGATGAGGCACTAGAAGAGTGTTGTATCAAATGATTTGTTCCTTCCATTGGACACTAACATAAAACAATGATCAAAACTAACAATAACATCATCACTAATACATTTATATTCTCAGTTAAAGTTGTCGTTACTATAACTAACGTTCTGAACGGCACACGTTTTTTTTCTCTCTCTTCGATAGTGTGGCGTAACAATTGATAAAAATAAATAAAAAAAGTTTTTCTCCGCCAAATAATATTACACCATATTATCACTGGGATCACTGAGAAGTCACGCCCCAATCAACTGATGTACTGGACAAGCGTTTCGACAAACGTTATCTGTGGCTGCAGTTGTAGTGTTGTAGTGTAGCTGTGCTGCAGTTGTTGACCATTAGTTGTGTGCAATTGTTTTGACCATAATGTATAGGTTGCGTAACGTACCGTTTTTTTCTCGGTTTCGAATCGAAAGCTATTCTAAACTCTTAGATTGATCTACGCTTCAATGATTATAGCATTTAGTTTAACTACACTGCAAACCATTATTTGGTTTTGGGCACTGCCTCTCGTTTTGGTGCTCCACCTGATGATGACGACACTGTTGGCAGTGGTGGGGCTGTTATAGCGTTTGTACCAATGGTTGCGTATAACGCGTCTCGCAAATCAATGTATGCCTTGTTTGCACACATTGATCGTTACACACACGTTCATACCATACCATAGCATTGTACAGACATAGACAGACACATTGAAAGCATTCAAATTGCAATGAAAGTCCTATATATAGATATATACAGTATATAATTTTAGTTTACTTTGTTAACTACCTTTAACTCACATTTTACGGCATAATCACTGAGTTGCTGACATATTACTGATACATTACACCAATTGATGCATTGCTGCATAAATGGCAATAACAATAACATACAAAAATGCAATTTAAATAAAGTTACTTAAATAAGCACTTAAAGAGTCACGAATATTTCATTAATACCAAATTAAATGATATGTTAACTCCTATTCGATATAAAACTATATAAAACTATGACATTTTATTTTCAATTGAATACAGCGATATATAGAGTTTAATATATCATTTATATATCAAAACTTTTTTTGTTGTGTGTGTGTGTGTGCGCTGTGCCTCCAAATATATTATGCTATTATGCCAATACATCATTTGGTTTTATGTGTCACTCATGTGGAAATAAAATATTATATAATCATTTAATATTTAAGGAAATGATGGCATATATAGATTTAGAAGAAAAAAATAAATAAATATTATATATGTATTTATAAAAATAAAATAAAGTAAATGTTCTAACAATTATGATCACAGATCCTAAATAATACATTTGCAAACATACATAACATAATGCCTAAACTCGTAAGCGAACAGAGAAAAGCAGAGGAAATAGGAGTAAATTGTGCGTCGCTTTAGTGAATAAATGCATAACAGCATACATCATAGCATAGATCGCACAGACACGTACAGAGTATTCTCTATTGCGTACTCTAACGCACTCTATTCATATCTAATAATTGTTTCTCTGTTCAAGAGTTAGTTGTTTGCGTTATTTGATCCGCTAATATGGGAACTTTTTTAAATCACAACAAAAAATGTTTGATTGAATTGAGTTGATTTTATGTAATCAATGGACAAAAAAATGATGTATTAGACTGTTATGGCTAAGTTTATGGCTAATGGTCTAAATAGAAAAAGTTAGCTAAGTTTCATATTTCACTTAGCAATGCATTATTCTTTTGACAATCACAGGTCATATTCTAAAGCAACTATGCTTTTGCTTACTATTGCTTACTATTGCGTTCGCGTTGTTTGATAACTATTAGCTTTTGACTTGAAGACGGCAGTACTGGCAATACAGCCAATAAAAGCCACAAAAAATCCGTAATGTTAGCTAAAAGCATTAACTAAGTATATTTACACATTAGACAATCATTTTTTAGAGACTAATATTTACTATACAGTAGATTTATTTCTGTTCTGATTCACTAATACACAGATGTAGTACCGCTATATTGTGTGTGTGTATGTTTAACTATTATACTGTTTGTACTAGTAGTTCATTCAATAGTTTTAAATTAATTGCGTTCAAATCTGTTTTGCACGTTATGCTATTTTTTAATGCTTTTTATTAAGTTATTTATTATTAAACTCTACGTATAAAACTACGTTTAATGTCAGCGTAAGCAAAATTAATAGTGTTTCGCATTTGCGATCTTTTATTTGAGTTTCGTTAAAACGATTAAATCCATTTGTATGTTGTTTTCAACGTATAAAAAAATACTAAGATATTAATTTTGTTAGAATTAATTCAAATATTTGAATATCACAACTAAAACGCGGATGAATACTAAAATTACATTTTCGAAATTAATTTTTTTTCTTATACTCATCGATCGAATAAAAAAGTTTAAACAAATTAACTTTGTATGAAAACATTCGATTAATTGAATTTATTTAACAAATTTCTTCAGTCGATTGAGTTGATTCATCAGATTTGAGTCTAGAATATAAAATTATTGATAAGTGCGCATAATTCTCAAAATTCACTAATAATATCTAACAGACCCCTACTCGGTCTCGGATAAGAGTTTCGTAAGTTTGTTCGAACTAATTCACTATAGCTTGGAGGCGATGGTTTCTGATCGACAACCGATTCGATGGCAGTCATCCACGATTGCCTCTCTTCCACACTTTCTGTCCCAAAAAGCCATGTGCGCCCTAAAATAATATTTATTTACAAAAAAATTGTTATACACTACAGCTTAGCTAAACATAAAAAAATCAGTATTATTAAATCTATGACACCTGGAGTGACTAATGTAAATGAAAATCCGTGATCCAACTCTTTCAAACCTGGCGGTACGCCAAGACGTACTGCAAAACCTTCATTAGACTCTCCCAGAAATATTTCTCCCTTCGCGTACGCTTCCTAATTATATACAATTGTAACGTAATTATTTGACTATTAAGCAAATATGCGATTGAATGGTAACGTTACCAGTGGTGAGTCGAGATACATTAACTTTCGATCATCCAATACGAACCATCGTTTTTTATAAGAATCGCTAACTCTTGGGCCCGTTTTCCACAAGTATCCTTCTTTAGTGAAGTCGCGGCATAAAAATTTTTGCAATTCTTCGACTGCTACTTCAGGGAAAGCAATCTGTAAGTGTCGAAATTTCGTTGCTCTTATAGCTGTATACCAATCGATTATATCCTTTAGTTATAATAATATTTTTTATTAGTTTAATTTATTTGTGTTGTTTACTTTTATTTACTTATGTTAAACAATAGTAATGAAGTGATTCGTTTAATTATTTTATTAATATATAATTTTTATAAATAAATCTAACATCTGAATAAAAACTTTATAATTCTAACTATTACTTTACAGACTACTACTAGATTTAGTATTAAACCCTAAATTTTTATTTTGTCAAATTAAGGCCAAAACAAATGGCAGTGTTTTAAGCTAAATAAATCATAAGCGGATCAATCAACTTAAGTATTTTAATCATTTTAATTTTACTCTATTACTATGTAAATTATTTAAACAATTTTTATAATTTTTATTTTTTAGAAGTTAAGAATTGTCAAATATTTCCTGCAACCGTCCGTTAGAGAAATAATCCTACCCTGTATGCTGTAGTCTTCAAAATTATATAAATAATTAATAAAAATTAATTTAAGGCAAAACATGTTATATGAACATTTTAGTAAACTTATCCGAAACTACATCATACTTTTCCACTTTCACTGTAGACAAATATATTGCGCGTAAATCCATCCTTAATCCATGTTAACTGCATTCCATTTGGATTAGAAATTTTCGCGGGACAAAACGTTATGTTCAAATATGCTACTTTTATCGCATTTTTGGGTGCTTTTTGAGTCTAAACAAACATTATTTGAATTTTATAAAATGTTTTAAATCTAGAGCGGAAATAAATATACATAATAGTAATTTAATGAATAGTTGATAATATTAAATTCAAGGATAATATGATAAACTAAAAGAAATAGTTGAAAATTTTTAATATTTTACACAAAAAAATTAGTAAAATCATAACTGACTAAAATTTTAATAAAACTTCCGTAATTAAAAAGTAAATAATTTTGTTAGAATTTGTATTTTCTATTAAAATCATTAAATATTTATTTTAAAACTTTATTTTTAAAAGAAACGTTTGCACGTAATTACCTCTTTAACATAATATTTTAAAGTGCCTTCATTTTCATTAAGAATAAATTTTCTTAACTGAAATTTTCCATCTTCTCTGCCTCTTTTCCATAAATATCCTTCCATATAACCTTTAGTATATGATGAATCCACTGGATTAATAAACTCTTTTCTCTCATATTTTGCTCTAATCCACTGTTCGCGAACAACACTTAAAGTAAAATGAATTAAAGTATATATTATTTTAAATTAGAAATTTTTAATAATTTAATATTTCTAGATAACTTATTAATTTTTGATAAAATTAAAAGATTGAAGATAATGTGATTAAAAATGCTAAAATATATTTCAATAGTTGTAAAACTTTTGATAATTTTGCTTCAATTAATTAATTAATTTATTTATTCATAGAGTAAATAATCTAAATTTTAGTGATTCTTTAGACACCACAGAATTAAATTTGATGAAACTATAAAAAATTTATTTAGCGTTTCCAAAGGCAACCTATTTGGGTGATGATTCTTGTTTATAGTCCAAGAATCTATTGTTAGTAATAAATTTTTATAAGTAATTAGATATAGTCAACTTTTAAATGTTGTTATTTGAAGAGCCAGAGAGAAGTAATTAATATTAAATTTTATAGCTATATGACTGACTATAAACAATAATAAAAGCCAAATTTGTAAATTTAAAAAATTATTGTAGAATTCCTAAAAAACTAATTAATTTTTTAGGCAACATTACTTTTTGGATAAAAATTTGTGTTCGTTGAATAGATTTTTCTTTGAAAAATATCAAAATTCATACAAAACCAAATAGAATGGTAATCTATCGATAAAGTTGACTCAAATGGAAAATATTTTTACTTTTTTAATACAGAGAAATAGATAAAACTAAAGTAGTTTTAAAGTATATGAGTGGGTGTGAGGTATATGTGAGATAAATAATTTTGATTAACTTACTGTGGATCATCGCCCTGTGGTTTACGATAATATAGTGGTAAGTGCTTTTCATAAATTTTTTTCGACAAAATATTTCCATTTTCTACCATAATTATTACTTGAGACTGATCCCAATTATCTAATTTAATTGATTTTATTCTGCTTACATGAATACCAATTTTTCTATGAATACTATAAGCAATAATTACAGATTTTTATATTACATATAACTGACCAAATTAAGTAGTTATTTAAATGTTTAATTTTGTTAATTTTTTTTTAAATTGAGCTAAAATTAAACACTGAATCAAAATTAACTGTCGTTAGTCTACTTAATCAAATGTGGATTTGTATTGAAGTGTTTAAAATCTCCTTAAGTATTTTAATCATCTTACTATGCTAATTATTTAAACAATTTTTATAATTTTTATTTTTTAGAAGTTATATAACAAATCAAAAATAGTATAAAATCTGGCATAAGAAAGCTATTATCCTACACAATTTAAAATTTTAAATAAAATCGATGTTATCCTAAAAATTCCTTAAAATTATTTTTGTACGACAATATATTTTATGATTAACAATAGTCTACCAGTAAACATGAATTAAATTATATAAAAAATTTTGACTTTTAGTTTTGCAATGCAATAAACATAGAAACAATACCTGGCACACTGGGTGCACAAAAACACGCCAAGGGTTATCGAAGCCCATTCTGGACCTAATCAGTGATTTATAATTTTTAATTTCAATAAAGAATATTAATTAAATAGAATACCTTCTAGATTACAATCGGCGCATATATTATTGCCTGCGATTTTTAAAAGTTCAAATAAACGTCTTCTGTTACTTTCACTCATTTACGATTTATTTATTCAAATAATAATATGAAACAATGATTTTTTGAGTTAGGGTTCATCAATAATCTGTTTTCATGTGAATTTCCTCTTACATTAAACATCCGACAATGTAATGACATTAGTGTCGAGTTTATTATTTTTTTTGCAGCACAATAAATATTTAGGACTGCAGAGGAAGGAACAAGTTTGAGGATGTAATGATTAAGCGTATTAATAAAATAATTTGAAATCATGTAATTTTAAGAATTTAATGTTCAACAAATCAGTGTATAATTTGGCTAAACTTGTGGTCTAAAAAACAAAATTTTGCTTAATTTATTTACTAGATAATTTGAAATTCTAAGTTTACTATAGTCTGTTACGAAATGTTAGTATAGAGTAATTGACGACAGAAAGATTTTCATGCGAATTATAGAAAACAAGAGAAAAGAAAAAAGATTTAGTAAAAACAAAGAGAAAAAATTGATTGACAAAATGATAGCATTCGCAACTTATTTAATTTCATAAATTAGAAGGCATATAGTTGTTAGACTGCGCAAGAATTACCATATACTATATACAGTTGAGTTAAAATTGATTCCTATAAATGCTTTTTTTTGCAAATTAAATGCAATATTTATTATTGTTTAAATAACTTATATTTTTGTTCGATAAAATTTTTTTATTAATATCGCTAACAAACTTGTATTTGTAAAATTTTTTCATTACGGATACTAAAATTTAGAAAAGCAGATAATATAATGACAATAATGCTAAGAAAACTGATTATAGTTTTATTTTCTGTAATATTTATTTTTAAAATTCTTCAGAATTCTTTTTTTGTGACTTTCTAGAGATGCAGTAAATAACGCATTAACAAAATATTTTATTATTTTAAAACATATTATAAAAAAGGTTTCTTATTTACCAAAATTATATTAATCAAAAATATTTCACACATAAATTTATCGCGTAAAGAGAGGGATAGTTCATCGGTATATTTAAGAGCATATTAGATATAAATAACCAAATTCTTATAATTATCGCCAGCTTTATAAGATAGTATGGAAAATTTATGTGTTTCTCAGAAGGAGTACAATCGAGAGAAAGGAAGTGTTGATTCGAATTCGGTTTAAAATAAAGAATGCATAGCAACTGCTACCGCAGACCAATGAAAGCTATGGGATGTCACCAATAATATTACCTGTTAACCAGTACTAATTTTTATCTTGTTGTTTACATGCTGAGTATGACACTTCATATTTATGGTGCGTTTGTTTAAACTCGATTATTTTAGTTTGTGATAGCGTTAGGTTTTACCAATGATAGCGTTTAATACTAGAAAATTGTCCATTAAAAAAATTGTTCCGAGAATTTTCATACGAATTTTGCGAACACAAGCAATCACAGCATTTGACAATACGTTCTTAACGCTAATATTTAATCGGATAATTTTTTTTATTGACTATTACGTTGTTATTATTGTTTTCGAGATTATCTTAGATATAAATTTCAATATTAAAAATATATTATCAGACATTTCTGTCGCTGTATATTAATTTTTAGTAATTTACTGTCTTAAACATTTATATGTAATTAAAAAGTTTAAAATATAAAATTCAGTTTGAAGTTATTTAAATCGAATACGTTTTCTCGTATTTCATAAAACATTCGATAAACATTAAAATTACCCATTATTTAGTTTAACAATTAATTTTATTTGCGTATAAAATTCAAGAACAAATGTTACTTATTTTAATACAAAACCAATGACAGTCGAAGTAAAATTAATTATAACAGTTTGATAAATAACGACTAAATTTAAAGATTTTAATCTTTATTATGCCTTTAAAATATGGCAATACAAGTAAAGCTTACGGCAGTGTTTGGAATATGATAAAAATTGATGGCAAAAACAAAAAATAGTTTAATTTATTTGAATAATAATTTAATTATCATTAATTAGAAATAGCTGTGATATCAATATTTCAACGCTAAGACTAGACTAATATAAAATTAGGCACTATTTTACGATAGCCTAATAATACTAAAGTTATCTACTTTTTATTGCAACTAAAAAATTAAATTCAATTCAACTTAAATATATTCTCTAAATTACCGGTAATTACAGAAACATTACGAAAACTTTATTATAGGAAATTTGACAAACACTGAATTCTTAGAACAAAATTTTTAAGTGTGTAAATGTTTACTTGAGTTTATCAAATTCAAAAATAAAACACATTTCTTTAGCTTCAAGTTTTCATCATATCGTATATAAAATTATTAACAAACGCCTTAATTTTATCATTCAAATTCAAAATAGATTTAATAGCATAAAAATAAATTATGTAATAAATTACAATTTTTCCGAAATATAAATTTAAATCAACGAAATCAGTAGAAGAAAGTAATGCTATAAAACAGCAATTTTCTATTACTGTACAGAACTAATATCTAGTTTACAATAGAATTGTTTTAAAAACAGTATGTCATAACCTTTATGTTTACATCTTGTTTAATAGGTATACATTAATGAACTTAAGGAATATTTATAAGCAAAAACTAACTCTAAATGATTACCAAAATCGAGATCTCTAGACCAAAATGAGTAGTAATCAAACTAATTCACGGGTCACTCACCATTTAAAACTCATTAAAATTATCAAAGAGTTTAAGAGTTTTCATATCGAACTCTTTATTAGTACATAACAAAAATCAATATAATTTCGAAAACTAAGGGATGGCTAATACACAGATTACAAATGACCAGTGATATACAATTTTGTACAATGAATCGAATGCCACTTCTCAATGCAAGTCAATATTCACGCCTAATTCACATATTAATTTATAGCACAAATAGTTTCAGCAAAAAAAGGATATCACAACTGATTAACTAATTTGCATAATAGTACAGTAAAGGAATAAATTCATATCTTTTAGGGTACATTCACGAAAAAAGCAAATTTAAAGCTGTATACAGGTATACGATAATATGAGATGGTTTACTAATTGAATATAACAAAAATGATTTTCTAAAAAGTTTTAAAATTGAGCTCAAGTCATACATTATACTTTGTCCGCTAATCATTAATTAAACAATAGATAAGCAATATTTTTAAATTTTGACACCGAATTATGTAATAATATCTATGTTGATTCGCATTCAATAAATATGTACCCTATTTATATGTAAAGCTTAGCGCAAATATTTAAAACAAAGTTATCCAAAAAAAATTTAAATTAGATTAGACGATAAAAATTGAGTGAACAAACACTTAGAAGAAAATGAGTGAAATAGTTGACAATACTTATTAAAAGTTAGTAAAATGTTAGGATAATGCTGATACCCGTCAACTACTGTAACAGCGAAATAAAATCAAATAAATATCTTCACATATAGTTTAAAGATTCAAAAAAATATTACACGAATCCTCCCTTACGTAGTGTTTTGATAATATTAGTATCACGTCTATCACATATCATTTTTACATTTTGCTCGTCTAAAGAATGTTTATCGCGATTTTCTAAATTTAAAGATTTTTTATAAAGATTCGAAGTGGCAAAGCATTTAGTAATTACGCCATCAGTTAATTTCATATTTAATAAATTTGGCGATAAACACAATCCAGTATTATCGCCAAAACAAACATTGGAATGACTCTCTAAACGATTCGACAATTTTACTTTCGATCTATTAATTGGTGACAATAAGTGATCGCTATTATCCAATTCGGCTGATGTTTTCGATGTAATGACGTCCGATCCGATATCGTGTGAAGTTGAAGCGTTGAATTTGTGGGGTAAATGTTCATCTGTCAAATAAATATATAGATTAATATAAATTTTAAAATAAATAATTTAAATAAGATAACATACGCGATAAATTAATATTCATTTCTTTAGACAATGATTCCGATGATGAAACTGATTCAGCGATCAAACTTTTCTGCAATTAAACAAACCATAAAAAATATAAAAAATTACCATTTAATAGATAACACTGTATTGACATTACATTCGAATACGACAAACAAGTGTCCGCATATAATCTCGTTTGAAGCACAGCATTGGACGTTTGAACACGTGATTCCCTTAATTTGGTTAATTCAAGACCAGTGCTGAGTTGGACGTCAGTAAAACTGGGCGTAACTACAGTTGTATCAGTAGTTTGCGACAAAGAAGTGGTTGTGTACGTAAATATTGAACAAGTGGTCATAAAATTATTGCACGAATTCATAAGACTGTCACCGCAATCCGAGTTTTGCGCAAACCTCAAAATTTCAGCGTTAAAATCTTTGATAGCTTTGTTTGGCACACCAGGAAGTTGTTCTAATATGACGCCGAGATGCGGTGTCGCGAGCTTTTGCCAGTGTTTTAAAGTTGCCGATCCTTCCATTGGCTTAACGATTTGCAACTTATCCGGAAGAAAGAATAGTCTGCTTTGAGGTCCCATTTGCAGTAAATGAGTGTTAGGGTAACGGAAATGTATGGAATCGTTTGAGAGAACCGAATCAGGACTATAACACCTTTGTTCGTCGTTATTCCTTTTTTTAGTGGCATTCATGAAATAACCGGAAATTTCGCTGTCATAGCCTTCGCTTCCCATCGAAGATTCAATTTCGGATGCGAGTGAATCACAATATGGCATAAATGAACAATTATGGTATTGACTTGATTTAATCTTAGATCGCTTTTTAATTTCGGACTGCAATTCGTGAAAAGCTGACAGAAGTATTCCGTACTTTTCTTTAATGTCAATGATTTCTGATGACAATTCATTTTGACAATCATGTGAAATACTAAGAGCCGTTTTAAGCGTATCGATCTCTAAATTTAAGTCACGCGCTGTGCGCTGCAAATCAACCAATTGGGAGAGTAGGTGTGAGATCTCTTCTTGCTGTCGAATGTTGTCGTCCGTTTTACGCGCCATTTCATCTTGAAAATTGAGTATTTGTAGATTTGCTTCGGCTATAATTTAAAAACACATTTAAAACAAATTTAATCAGTTTGCATAATAGTAAAACAAATAGTATGATAGTTTAAAATAAAGCTATGCAGTGTATCTTAATCGATAGTATTCGTCACATTAGTATAAATTTTTTTTACTGCACACTATATATAAAAGTATGGTAATATTGGTATGAGAGGCTGTTTTTTCAAAATATTTATCTTATTACCGTTAAATAAAAAGGTTTTAAAGCGGAATAAAACTAAATATTCCTTATGGTATGTATTTAACAAAAATGGAATATTCGGTTTTTTTAGTAAATTCAAATAAAACTTAACATGGATTTCAAATATTATTCGATTGTTAGAAAATTGAAATATAGGGAAACGTTTTAAAATTCTATAAGTAGTTCATAAAACTTGATATTTACTCAATTGTTTGGAGCAATCGTGAATTAACTGCAATTCTTTCGTTTCTTCGATATCGATATCATTCACTTTATCAATCGCTTCATTCCGAAGCCGAGTGTTTTCGAGTTCCAATTTGTTAACTCTTTTATATAAATCATCCCAATTCGTTACAATACCAGTTTTATCTTTAGTTATCACTTCTGATTCACTGTCGTTGTCATTCTCTTCGAAATCATTGTTGTATATTTGCAATAATCCATTCTTTACGGATAGTTCGTGCTTAATCTGAATTATCTAAAGAATAAAACAATAAATTATTTTAGAAAAACCTTTGTTTATTTAATTAAATACGAAGAAAATATGTTAAAAATACCGATTCATTGATAGTCAACAGTTCAGCTTCCAATTCATCATTTCGAGTGATTAGCATCTTATTTTGATCCAACAATGATTGTCCAATTTTCGCCGCGAGTTCCAAATCTTTTTCTTTCTAAACATAATGATAGCAGTTATTACTGAAATAAAATAAATAATCAATTATTTTACAAAAAATATATACTTCTTCTAATAGTTTCGTTACAGCATCGATATCATTATAAGTTTTGGTCATTTGGCTCAAACGTTCGGACGATAACAGAAAATATTTTAACGTTTCACTAATTGTTTCGGAACTTAAATCAATTGGTGCGTCGAGTTTGATCAAAGGTGTCTTAATATAATGCAATTCGTCATCAATTTCTTCGCCTAATATTAGATTATAGTAATTACTTAATATATTTTAATGTTCAACGCAAACAAATATTTTATAACTTATAACCAGACATATCGTTATACTATCAGCACAGTTCAACATCACAAAAATACCACATTTAAATTACATCAAAAATAAACAAAATTTTTTAACATTCATATTAATTAAAAAAATAACTTCAAAATAAAAATATCGAAAGGGTGTAACAAAGTCATACAGCTTTTAAAAAATGTAAGGACAGTGAAAGTCGATCATTAGTCTGAGCCCAAAGGGCTAAACAAAAAACACGAATTGCGTTAAATATGCAAATAAATTTGTTCCGAAATTGGGAGACAAAAGGTCAAATCGAGATATAAACAAAATTTATCGCGTGAACACTTTTAAATCACATTTGAGTGAAAAAAATCATGCGTAATCGAGTATTTTTATTGCAATACATCCTACTTATTCTGATTATTTATATTCTGGCTAAATATAAATAATAGGTTTTTCAGCCTTCAATAAATATTTTATTGCCCAAAAGTTGAATGTTTTACTAAATAACTGGAGACTCAAACTCTTTAAAAATTTAAAACTGATTCCATGAGAATTATATGCTACAAACACATACTTGAAAGTGAAATATTTATATGATTATAAAGAATTGTGCATTAAAATAGCAAGTATAGCGACTTCAACTTCACTTAATTATGGGAAAGTATATCTCAATCACTTCACAAAACCATTTATTGTTAGTATTGTTTTTGAGTTTTCAACATATTAAAATAACATTTAACACTATAGATATAAATGTTTAATTATTTACGATAATATTGGGACTATAATATTAATATAAGGTTACGTTTAAAAGTGAATGCATCGCTTAAAAAGTTAACTTAATTCCGAATGAAAAATCGCATTCTTGGACAGAGTATTTAAAAACCGGCTTTAAGTAAAAACCGGACACAAGCTTCTAAATTAATTAATAAAAATTTTTATTGAACATAATAGCGATACCAGTTATGAAAGAATTCATTTATAAAATTAATATAATTGCAATATTTTAATCGCAAACAATTTATTCATATGAATTTTAATGAACACTGAAGTAAAGCCGGTTTTGTAGAGTTCAAGTATGAGAAAACCTTTCAAACATCATAATAAGCTCACTAATAAAACATTAAAGCATTATGAATATTAGTTTTATTAAATTAGAACTAATAGACAATGATTGATACAAATCTATAATTCAAATTCATATCTCAACACCAATAAAACACAGAAAACATATAGATTTTTCTAATAAATGTTATGCACTCGAATCGCATTGAAGTATTTGAACAATTTTGCGTACTATTCCAACAAATAAGTTTATAATAAAAAATAAATGCACAATTAAATTACATATGTATTAAAAAATAACTTAAGAAAAGTAATCAATTAAAGAATATATTATTCAAACTATTTTCAAAACGAAAACATTCTAAACAATTATTTGCTCGAATAATTTACGATTAGTCACATATAATTAAAATTATACACATATATTAAATTAAAAAGATTCACGAAATTAATCGCTAATGTACTTAAATAGTAAATACAAGTGTTTTAAATCTACACAAATCAAGCAAATCGATAATTAATTATTTGTAATTAACAGCATTATTCATTCACTTTGAGCGTTAAATATTTATATTCAAAAAATTGGCAGAAAAATAGAAAATGCGACTGTTATTGCAGAGATTGTACTGAATTTATATGTAGCGCACTATTGATTTTGTTTTAAAACTCCTCTTACATAACATATTAAATGAAGTTTTCCAATAATTTTAGCTCAGTTTGATTACATCAAACGAAATATTGGATTTTGGATGTATGTCTATCGGAGAATATTTTTATCGGGATTTTTCAGTGTTAACGCTCAGATATTTATCACTATAAATAAAGAACAAACTTTGTCTGCCACACCTTCGATATCTATATCATTGGATTCAAATGGGAAAAGTGATGAGTTGGAAAAAAAATCGTGTATTAAAGAGAGAGAAAAACCCGGTTGACTGTATGGGTGGCGTGGAAATGGATGATAGGGTTGGTGGTCGGAGGAGCAGGTCAGTCAAGGAGAAGTTGAGGACCGGTTTGGGCATAATGGACGCACAGCTGAAACCAGATGGGCTTTCAGTGAGGAACAGGTGGGTTACGATGGAGTGGGTCGGGTAGACTAGGTTGGCAAAGGATGTGAAGGTGTCGGGTCTAAATCCAGAATGTAATGGAAACATATAAGGGATTTGCATAAGGGATGTCAAGTATAGATTTGAATGAGGAAATTGTTTAATATTTAAATAGATAATAATTTTAATTTAACTGAATTATTTATCATGAATAATCAAATAATGAAATTATGTTCTGAATTGTATTGAAGTCTTAATGACACTGTTCTGTTCATTGTTTTAAACTAAAGGAGCTAAATGTTTGAGTTTTCTCAAACAAAATCTGCGATTAAATACAGATTTCAATTATTCCATTAACCTTTAATTTTATAAATAGACTAAACTAAATATATAATTGAATTTTTTTCATTTTATTTCAATCAATTTTTAATCATTGATCATTTAAGAAAAAAATATAATTTTTATTGTAATCCTTAAACAAAAAAAATATTTATAAAATTAAGGTTAAAAAGCGTTATTGGTTTAAAATGGTTTAATGGTTTTTTTTATCAAACCAGATCAAATTAATTAAAACCAAACCAATTCGAAAGTCGCAACCAAAACATAACCCAATCATCATTAAATATAAACTTCGTAATTTGTGTGTCTGTCACTAAATAGACCATTATAGGGTCGGCCACTGGAAGCCCAATTCCCTTATACATTATTCATTGGATTCAGTTAAAAGGTTAGAAAAAGAATTATAAGGGTAGCTCATCACTAATGGGTTGGGGTATGAGAACCTAATTTTTAACAGCTAAAACTTATGTGATTTCAAAAAGTCGAAATTAAGATGGGAAGTGTAGAGGTGGTAAAGCTAACTAAAGGAAAATGGAGTCCAAAAATCTTCAGACTAAAATTTTTTAGTATTAATTTTGCTGACCGAAAACTGGCAATACTACTCTAGTTAATTATAAAGCTAACCTCTCTATCATCATTATTTGAAACTATTCACTACCTTTGTATTGTTTTATTTTTATAATACTGCAAGCTATAACAATATTGTAATCAATGCGATGATACTAATGACCTAAATATAAGGAATAAAATAATAATACATATAAGAAATTTAATTCACTTTCTTATGATTAAAACTTTATGAATAAAATGGTTTTTTAACGTAAATTTATGGTAAAATTTTTTAAATTGCTTTTTAGTGCGAAATTAAAATTAGTTCATTAATATATCAATCAAATATTAATAACTTGCAGGAAAACATTAAAATAAAATAAAAGTATTTACTAAATTTTTATTTCAAAATTTCAAAAAATACTCGAATTCGAGTTGCAGTACCAGACAGTATTAACTTCGACGCAAAAAAATAGGTTAAGAGATCAAAACATTTTGCGAGTCTTTTTATAAATTTGCTAAAATCGAGTTCTGGATCATTTACACTCCATTATTACTAGTGAATTTGGAAAATAGCACTAATGCTTAATTTTAGATAAGTCACAATTTATACTAATTATAGCCAGGATGTTCGAGCTATAATTATCGCCAGTTTTCGGTTTTACACATCACAAACTTTTACAAATAAAAGTTTTCAAGGATGTTTGAGAATTTTTATATTAAGTGTTAATAGGTATGAGTGTTATTCAACAATCTTTTGAGAATTTAAACATTTCATTATTATAGCAAAGCGATGCACATTTTTATCTATTTATTCAAGAAATCAATTAAATTAAAGATAATTTCTAATCCAAAAATCCTGGACAGAGCAAAAAATAACACAAGCATTAATTCGGGTATTGATTAACGAATGTTCAATTAAATAATATTCTCAAAGAAACAATCAATTGCTTAACATTAGATAACAGAAACTCTGTTTATCTCCAGTCACTTTATATCATAATTATCTTAAGTAATACGGTATTACCGAAACAGCTATGAAAGCATAATATTAACGATAATTCAAATAAAAAATATATTGAAAGAAATGAATGAATGCAAACCTGGAAATATGGTAATATCATCGACACGTGCGCGAAGTTTATATTTAGGTATCTGTTCCTCAATTAATGACGTGATTTCCAATTCATCGCCGGTTTGCTGACTGTTATAAAGATCTGCGCAAATGTATAATATAGATCTGTGTTACAGTTTGTAATAGATTTGAAACGCAAAACTCAAATAAATAGATCTGATTTAATAATATAAACGCAATCCAATTAAAAATACATACTGAAACTCATCGCACAAATAAAATTAGTAAATCATAGCACAAACAACACACAAAACGCTATAAAGAAAAGATAAAAAACACATCTAAAATAATGATAGCGTTTTTTAAATTCAATAAAATAATAAAGTAGTATATGATAATTACCTGTAAGGGTAGACACATGTGAATGGGTTTTATTATTGATAGTAACGATAGTTAGTTCACTGCAATGCAACGCGACGTTTTGGTTATTATGGTTGTCATCATTAGTTGTCATTTGACTGCGAATCGTATTGCTATTTCATCATTGATTGTGTGCACAACGAAATGAACCGACAGTTTTCCAAAATCCGTCCAATTTTTGTGGCTAATATTAAATCAGATAACATAAGATATGCACAATTATAGTTATGAAGTATTTTACTTCATTAACGGTATAAAAAACACCCCATAATAATAATATGCTTTATTATAGTAAACAGTAAATCGTTATTTATTTATTTATTTATTTATTTGTTACGTATTTTTTGAATACGCAAATGTGTGGATGTTTTCGTTACAAAACAACAACAATAATAATAATAATAAATCAGTCGATCATCACATTGAGCGTGGTTTTCGTTTGTTTAGTAGTCATGTTTTGTTTGAAAATATTATTTTCGTAATATTTTAATCGTATTATTGTCGACAAAAATAATTCATTAATAATTATCGCGTAATTTTTTCTAAGCGTTTTAACGAAAACACAGCGCAAAGTATATTTGGTAATATGTTTGGCATAATATATGGTTTGAACGCATTTTCTTAATATTCATATGCCATCGATTCGCACACAAATGCTATTGTATTTTGTTGGCAACAAAACGTTATTTTTTAGCATATTATAAATAAATATATATATAAATTGTGATATTTTACATATAATAAATATACGGTTGGAATCAAATAATTTCTAATTTTCAAATAATATATATCTATATATGTGATCATTAGTCGTTAAAACAATTATTATTATAATAAATACTGTATATTTCGCTCAACGCATACACGCGAACAGACGGACAGACAGACACCCGTTTACTCTCAGATTGAAATAATTTGTTGTGAAATTTTTCAAACATAACAATCACCGAATTTTTTCTGTCACGGAATTGAAAATAAAAATAATGATAACGTTGTCTAAAAAATTAACCGAAAAGAAAAGCGAAAACAATAATAACAATAATATTATACGGAAGAGAGCGTCGATTCGTGACACACTTTTGATTAAAGGTATCAAATATTAACGTTTTCTATTGTTTATTGAACTAAATTTCTTTTTCGCCCATTTATTCGTACGCACGTATACGTCGCGACATAGAAGTGGAAGAAATGGAGAGAAATTTGCCGCAAACGTGTGTCGTTAAGTTTACAAACCCTAACGAATTATATCGTTTCGAATTACTAATAACGCCCGAAGAAAGTTATTGGAGTGGAGGACAGTTCAAGTTCAATATTGATGTGCCCCAAGAATATAATATTTTTGTAATTATAATTTTTGTTAATCGTTAATCATTTTTCGAATAATTTAGTATAAATTTCTGTCATAGTTGTTGTTTACCTAAAATTGCTTAATTAACAAACTTATCAGCACTTTTAAGAAGAGATCATTTGTTTTAATTCCCTAAAATTAAATCTTCGTTACATAACCATAGTTACCCAAACTCAAAACCTCTAGGAGGGCTCATACCCATAAAATCTCAATTTTTAGGGGGCGGCCAAAACTCATCAGATTTGAACGACAATATTTTTGGCCTTCGGACCAATATTTTTTTCTCGACGAAAGCCTAAACCACGCCCACTCGAAAAACGATGCATTTAAACGATAATTTTTTGAAATTTTATGGGGTAACAGAAACTCATCGGTTTTGATGCACAATTATTTTACATTTGACCAAATATTTTTCAAAATTTTCAATTTTTTCTCGTCCCTGAATTTTCAAAATTTTGTGTGGGGTGTGGTCAACTTTTCCAAAATTCTAGGGGGTGTTAACCCTGGGCAAGCATTCCCTTTGGGTAACCTTGTATATAACTTATATAAACTCATTTAATGCGTTACTTTAGTAGCCTATTATATTTTATAACCATAGAAATATTACAAAACCAATTGATTTTTTCTATGAAATTATTCTGCGGATCATACTTGAAACTTGCTATACAGTAGACATTGAGATTTTTTTAGACCCATTCGAGATTTCTTCTATTTGTATTTTTTTGAATTTGTAATTTTATTTTAATGTTTTACTACATTTTAGTAAATAAGATTCGATTACTGATATATCTATTTGTACGACTAAACTTGTAAAGTAATATTAATTGTTTTATTTTTTTCTATTACTCTAATTAATCTTACAATGATTTATATTTATTTATAATTTGTTACTAATCAATACTATCTTCAGATTTATAATCTCAAATATAGCTAGAAAAATGCAATGACCTAATATTTAAAATAGATTGTGACTAAAATTGAATTTCGGTTATTAAACTCTAAATTTAGAAATAGCAAAATATGATTGAATCAGCCAAAAACGCTTTTATTATATTTTTACATTTTGAATGCGTTGATTGATTACTAGTGAAGAATAAATTATATGTAACATAGATCTGAAATATTTTTAATGTTTAATTTCATTGTGAATTACGAACAGTGAAAACAATTACATTTAACTTAATAATAATTTTATTATCGATAAATACGGTTGGAATTTATTGATCGCAATTTCTTATTTTCAACTGAAAATAAAACGCGATTTAACATAAATTTTATTAAAAATTATTTAATAGAACATTAAATTATGTTTTAGCAACTATGATAATGGTTCTGAAAGTTTGCCTGTCTTTTGTAACGAATAACATTCATTAAAGTAACGCTTTTTAGTATGAGATCCCCCGATACACACGGCCAAAACCCGATACACACGGCCAAAACCCGATACCCATGGCTAAACCCTTATGCCCCTCCCGTATCCCTTATGACCCCAAACCCATCCCAATATTTTAAACTTATTTGAAAAAACTTTGATAAACTTTTCTAAACTTTACTAATCTATAATAAACTAGTATAAACTATAAATAATAACTCAATTATCTCTATAAAACATTTTATTAATAAAAAAGTGAGCCCACAGATGGCTCCCCCTATTGCCGCACTCACTTCTTTTTCCCGCTCAGTTTGGACTCCCTATAAATAGGGGTCACACTCTTTCACTCTTTCTCTTTCTCTCTCTTACACACACTCATTACGAGTGTTTCAATTTTATTGATTAAAAATTTGTATCAGTT